>BPLR01006284.1:0-18261 GCA_021605095.1 Caerostris extrusa
AGTTATCATATGGGATTTGAGCATATCAATCAATGTATTGACAGCAGTTATTTTTGTAAACACACAACTTGAATATACTGAGAATTTTATAATGCAAAAATTAATTTAACAAAGATTTTGCCGTAAATTTTAAAATGAAATTGTGTGTTGTGCATGTCAAAACACAAGTATATGGATGGTATAAAGAAGAAAAGAAGACTAAGAAGGCCATTCAAGAAGACCAAGAAGTAGTAGTTCATTTTCCTTGTTCTAGATGACATTCAACTGCTACGTCCTACGTCTAATAAAATTGGGAGTCAAAAATTGTCATGTAAGTCTTAGAGAGTTGATTCAAGAGGTAGATATATCTTTTAAGTCCTTTGACTCCTACATCCTACTCTAAGAAAATTTTTATTTTTCATAATTTCGAGAATTCGTATTAAAATTAAATCATAAGGAGACAAATAATTTTTGTCATTCAATAATATAACTACTAGCAGAGACAACAGTAGCAAGCTACAAGTGTTGAGAGACTTTTCGCAGCTCTGAAGTTTATAAGAGTTATCTTAGATCAACAATGGGAGAAAATATCAGAGAGCTATTCTATTTTTAAGAACACATGATATGTAAAGTAATAATATAGCATCTTTGTGATTACAATTTAAGACTTTCTTTTTATTTGCCATCGGCTATTCCATAAGACTTTATCACCTACCAATTTAGCATCTGTTATTTGTACAGGATACGTCTTTACGCTTTTAAATTTGTAATAAATACTTCATTAATGCAAAAACTTATTTTGAAGATATACAGATTCCTTGAAAGTCGTTGAATTTATTAAAAAAATTTTTTACATCCATTTTAAGAGATCGTAGTTTATAAAATTATAGAGAAGGTATAAAATTCGATTCAATTTTTTTGGCTGATTTCCCACCTCTGCTTAAAACGTTGAAAAAAAATAGTTGAAAAAGGAAAAAAAAAACAATATTAAAAAAAAAAGATTAAGAAGATTACCTATTAACGTTAAAGCAAAAAAACGAGTTAAAAAGGAGTAAACCATTCTTTAAGAACCAATGCTCAAAAAGCTTTAGATATATGTGGAGGATATTGTAGAGTAAATGTTCTACTAAATCAGAGTGGCTAACCCAAATGATCTTGCGGGCCACTTTGAGATGCATCATAACTTCGCGGGCCGGATATAAAATTATATATCCCCTTATTAGAGTTCCCACTGTAGACATACTTTAGAGTGAAAAAATTGAAGCATAATAAGTTATTATTATTGTGTTTACTATTATTCTTGCTTATAAACATAGATAGTATAATAATAATAACGATACTAAATGCACATTGTAAAGAGATATAGAACACTCAAAATGAATTTAAAAAATATATAAAATATAAATGAAATAAAAAAAAAAAATTATTAAAAGATATTTGTTTTACTAGTGCGTTATTTGCCTCTCCCTTCTTTCATTTAGCTTTGGCAAATCGATCGTAATTGGTGTAGTGTCCGTTGTGTTTGAACGTGTTTTTGTTTTTGCGCCAGAATTCTCAAATTGAAAAATTTCTCCTGTGACGTAAGTGTTATAAAAACTATTTTTGATTCTGATGTTTCAAAAATGTGTTTTAATTCAATATTTCATTGTAAGTCAACCAGATCCATAATCTGGGGCTGACCCGATTTCAACACGAAAGAGAGATGAATATATTTGAAAAATTTTGCTATATTTCTCTAATTCTAAATTACTGAATCGGCTTTCAAAAGCAGTTGTACGTTTTCTGATTTCTTTTGCATATTTGATGTAATTGTTACACTTTTTCACTATTTTGGCCATTATAAAATTAATATATTTTGTAAAAGCGTGATAATCTCACGGGCCCGGAAAATGCTCAAGGCGGGCCGTTGGTTACCCACCCCTCTGCTAAAAATAATAAATTTATGCTCAATTCCTAAAAATAACCCATGAAATATTAGCACATTGTATTATTTTTACATTGCAGTTTTCATTCCGTGTAGATTTACTTCGCAGTTGAATTCTTGATCAACCATTTATGTCATTCAAATATATCATTCCCAAAAATAGAATTATTATTATCAGGAAGACCTATTGTAATCAAACTAAATGTGCAGAACATGGCAAAAAAAATACAATGATCTTTTTCACAATTAACTGACAACTGAGTGACAAGACTCTGTTATTTTTGCAAGAAGTATCTTTTGTCCAGATTAAATGCACGATTTGTATCACGAAAAGATTCCTTGAGAATATTTTTTAACCACAGTTTCCTAATAGTCCTCTTAGTCAAAAATAATGAAAGGAATCTAAAAAAGAAAAAGCGAATCTTTAACTGATTCCTCTTGTCTATGAAATTGGTAAAAATTTAGCTGGCCTCTTAATAAATGTTCGCCTTTTCGAATCGCTGCAGTAATCCCTCAAAGCAACACCAATTTTGTCGATGGTCTTGATTGGCAGCAGGTCAGCGAAAAGCTGCCAATTGCAATAAAAACATAAAAAGTTGGCCGCTTTAGGCGACAATTTGATCCCAGTTGGCTGCTTTTCGCCCTAAAGCGTGTTAATAGCAGTCTATTAAATTGGTCGGCGGCGTTTGGCTTTGGGATGGTGTGAATTGATGATTTGGACGTCAGCGACCGAACTTAGGGGCGGACACTTGGCCATGAAATCTACACGTGTTGGGGTCACTTTTGATTAGGATGCACCAAAAGGCATCTTTCAAGTTCGAAATAATTTTCCTGCTATTTCCGTCTGAATGTGAAATCGATTATAGTAATGTAGTCTGCAATATAATCTTCTGAACAAATTATTTTTATTAATTATTTTTAATATTATATTTAAAATTATTTTTTAAAGATTTACTTATGTTATTTCAGAAATATTATAAATTTTATTTTAAAAATTATTTATCAACAAAATGTAAATTTTCCTTTATTTAAAAATTAAATATTAACCTGCAATTTTTTTGTTCTTTTTAAACATAATGACGGTATTTTTTTTTCTTAAAAATTTATTTCTAAATTTAATAATAAATAAAATTTAGTTAAAAAAGGGCACATCAAAAGCTATAAAAACGATAGTACAATTCAATTTTATACAATGCATAATTATTATATACTTTATTTAGAAATTTAATATTCTAAAAATTATTAAATTATTTTGTTATAACTTACAATGTCAAATATTATATATAAATATTCGTAGTCATAGAATATTGTAGATGAATATCATGCTAAGTAGAAGTCATGAGTAACAATCAGAAGTTACACAGTTCCAATCAAGTGAAATGCTGCACTGGACCATAACTCCCGGTAATTTGAAACTGTCTACATATTGTATTTTATAGACAAATTTAATTAAAAATTTCCTTTGCTGTGAAAAATATTATAAAAAACATATTTAAGATAATAGGAAGCAATATAATATGCAACAGGCATTTAGAGACACAAATAAGTTTCTAAATAGGTGTCGCTTGTTGAAATATAAGACCAGGGTTCAATGTAAAGAAGAACAACTCAACGAGTCGTAGAATATTGTAGATGAATTTCTTGCTAAGTGGATGTCACTGATAACAACCAGAACTTACCCAGCCCCAATTCAATGAAATGCTGGCCTAAACCATAACTCCCTATAGATGAACAACAGTCACGTTAATATGCAACAATATCCTAAACTTAATCAAACAATCCTTCACTGGTAAAAACTTATCACATGAGTTTATTTCATGAACAAGCAAACTGCCTTTGCCACTCAAACAACGGATTCATTGCTACGCTCTTATCCAACATTTATTCTCCACAGCTTAATTGCATAAAGTAATCTATCGCCTAAGGAGTACAGCTACGTGGTTTATTTTTACATGTATATCACCCCCACAATTACTGTATGTCCACGAAGAGAACTCTTTCCCACCACATTGTCTGGATGATGGTGGTTTCAATAGGAACCATTTACGATGTAGGGAGTTCATTTTGAGTTGGATGGTTTTCGCTTAAATGTAATCATACTTCCCCACTAGTTTGATATTTTGATATTTCGGCAACTAGTTTTTATTTTCGGGAGGAAATTCATCACGTGATTGTTGATTTGTAGAACACATTTTGTAGGAAGGAATATATGTTTTGCTTATTTCTGAGAAACCATCCATTGCTGAAACATAGCGGTGGGAAGAGTTCTCGTGGTTGCCACACAGTATATGACACGAAAAAAATTCGAAAAAAATCATGCATCGGTAAACTTGTTGTTTGAGGGCAAGGATGGTTTGCCTCAAGTTGAAAGTAATGAAACAAGCCGGTGCTCAATGGGGCTAAATTGGAAGCAGAATTCATAGGTTACTGCAATTCTCCTCGTCGCCGAGATTCTGGGTCAAATGAGCCCTGGCACCACTGCTTGAACGATGTTCACAAGCGAGAGATAATCAGCGCAATGAAAACAGATTGAACTTGTTTATAGATTGAACTTTACAGATTGAATTTTTCTTGTGGTTAATGGTGTCCTGACTACACGTCGAATCAATATTAATCGGAAACTAGGCCGTGAGAGTCGATTCTGGCAACTTTCACAGCGCCGACTCCAATTGCTGCCTTTTTAAATCTGTCTTCTGTCATAATTCAATCATTCCTGCCATCATTGTTGAATTTTGAGACACCGAGACAGCTTTAGATTTGACTAACCAGCTTCAATTGACTAACCTGCTTAGACCTATTGTAACCATTATCACAAATCTTGACTTATTTTAATATTATGCGTGAACCACATCCCGGTATTGTTCAAAGTCAGTAGATGGAATTAAATTCAATTGTAAGTCATGCCCTAAAATTTGACCTTTATATTGCAAGTAGTGATGTGATTTTTTTTAGTATTTAGTTTCGTAGTGAGTTATTAATACAGTAAATGTGAATAGAATGGAATCAAATTCTAATTAAAGGCATACTCTAGAATTAGATCTCTTTCTCGAAAATGTAGACGCCTTTTTTTATATTATGCGTGAACCTGTATGATATGTTTAATTTTCTAGGATTTTGAGTTGCTTTTAGATCAAAAATTATATCTACAGAAATTTCATATGGATTTTAAATATTGAATGATGTTATCATTATATTTAAAATTTTAAATTTTTCAAGACACTACAAAAATCTTGTTAGTTATGATGCAATATTATAATTGGAAAGCTTTCTCTTCACTCAAGTTATTTTTTTTTCAAATCAAAAACATAAAAATAAGGATTTTTTTCAAATGTGCATAAAATAAGGATAACTATTTTTCATAAGAGCCTTCTTTCTCTAAATAATTTAAAATCCTAAGAATTTAAATCTAATTTTGAAAGAAAAATTGTACAGGATAAAACTTATTTGAGGTATAAGAAATTTTAAAAATATTATGATTAAACGACGTTTCCGAAAATAAAAAAAGAAAAAAATATGATAAAATTATAAAATAGTATTAACTTCATTATTTAAAGGAAATGACAAAAGAACTTTATAATTTTTAACATTATTAATTTTATTTTGTTAACTCAAATATTCTAAGAACATATACCGAATCAACCACTACTCATTGATTTATAATAGCTAATCAAGAATATAATTTTCATCTGTTACTCTAAAAGTTATTTCTTAGAGCTACTTATTGAGCAATTGTTGTGCTTGTTGTTGTTGTTGTTGTTGTCGTATCCTTTGAAGAGTACAAGAAAATCAAATATCGTTGTGCCATCGAATAATATTGGCTTTGTAGATTACCGCCTTGGAGTATAAATCTTCGTCCGAGTTGTGGTCCAGACGTATGGTGGATACAATAGCTGGGCAATCAAAGACATGATGAAGAGTAAGTTCTACATCAGGGCTGTTGCCACATATTTGGTATTATTTAACACCGTCAGTAGAAATTTTAGTATTTTTTTTGTGGTGTTTCATCCTTAATCTTGTGAGAGTAGTAACTGTTTTCCTGGCGACATTTAGTTTTGTAAATTGATATTTAGTTTTAATCCTAGTAGGATTAAATTATTATTAGTTTGGATTTTGCCAATGCATTTGCATCTGCAACTGAAACAGAAATGACTTCTGATCCAGACTTCTGGCATTCTTCGCCAAATAATCTGAAATTTCTATTAAATTCCAAATATGCCGGGGTCCATTGCAAAATACACATTCTGTGCAAGCAGTGGATTTGCTCTAAAAGGATATAATGTTCAAGATCATGCTTGAAAACCTTTATTAAGAGCCTGCAAGGCAAACCTTGAGTCAGTGAAGATAGTAATTCCATTAATTTCTTGTGATGGATGTATAGGTCTCAAGTGCCTTTGAATGGCCAGCCGCTCTCCCTGTGAAGTTTGATGCAAATTTTCCAGTATCGGCAGCAATTTAAATTATTTGCCCGTCATGGAGCAGCAAAACAGCTCTGGCACCTCCGTTACAAAATGTTGAGTCCGGAATGATTCATCAGTGTATTCAGTGATGTGACTGTGTGATGAAAGAGAATTTATTGCTTTGTTCCCTAATTCCTTTAGTGTCTCATTTGGGTCTTTCTTTGAGCAGTGTTCAATAAGATCAAGGGCTATTAAGTTAAGACTCATTTAGCAATCTTTGGTACAAAAAGTGAAAATTTTAAAGTCTTGACTGAGGTTAGAGTAACGTCATGAAACCGTTATCCCTGAAATAATAATTGAACTTTTTACACCTATTCTGTGACTCCCAACAAACATATTTCATTCTTGTTGAATGAAAACCGCTATAATATTTTGTATCCAATGCCATTATTCCTTTTGCATCGTATACTTTTAGCACACTTATGGTTATGTTAGTATCATGAAGTAATTCTGTAATTTTTCAATTCTGTAAATTTGTTAAAAAATTTTTTATTAATTTTTTCCCACCCTTACCTTTTAAATGATTAAAGGTTACATAGCACTGGTTATAAGAGCTAATTGTGGGAAAAGGTAAAAGTTACATTTTAATACGCACGATTCAATATCAGAAAATAAATAGACTTTTAACTATCATGAGCTCTCATTGGTCACGTACACAGCTAGAGTGCACGAGGCCTCAGTTTCAGATCTACTAGCAATATCCGTTGAAGCAACTACTTTAAAAAATGAGGAGATTCGATGACGATTCTGACAGCATGTGTAAACGCGTTGCATGGACAGTTAGATTGTCTCTTTGGATTTTCTTCAAAAGTTCCTTAAGTTTTTCCAAAAGCAATTACCTCTCTTTATAATCAATCAGTTTGCAGTATACATAGATAATATCAATTGACAGGAAAAAATGATATCAAAAGAACACAAAAAAATGTAGATTTAATCTGCTGAATTTTTGCGAGGATTTCATTTGTTTTATTCATAACTCAGTAGAGGCAATTGGTATGTTTTTCATAGAAATAACATGGTATATTATTTTGTTTTTCATAGAAATAACGTTTTATATTATTTTGTTTTTCATTGAAATAACATGTATATTATTTTGTTTTTCATAGTAATAACATATATATTATTTTGTTTCTCATAGAAATAACGTATATATTATTTTTGTTCCAAAGATTTGCAATAAACAAAAGTTTAAAAAAAAAGTTTCATTAATTTATTTTTTAATTATATAAAAACTTTTTTTAACAATACCAACAAATTTTCATGTCACTATAGCAACCACCTTAATGATTCGCTATTAGTTATGCTATTGTAAAGAAGAAAAAAAAGACACATTCACTGCATTAGCTTTTAATTTATTTTAAAAACTAACACCGTTATATTCTTAAAAATAAATGCTAAACAATTAAAGAAAAAAAAAAAAAAATTATTGTAAATTTTTGATAATAAAGATGGTTTTATTTATCCATTTTATATTATTTCAGGCGAGATGTTTAAAATTTCTAACTTTTAATTTTGAACAGTTATTTTCCCTAATTTTTCCTTTTTTTCAATTTCTACTATTAGTTCACACACTCGCTATATATCGTGTTCAAATTTTTAAGCTTTAATAAAATAATTTTTATTCCTCCACTCAAGTTCAAATACATTTTTTTTGAACTAGTACTGGATGGCACTTGATGTTAATACAGTTTTTTCAAATATTAATTCCTTAATTAAATTTAATTAATTTTATTTTTTTTAAATTTAAAGTTGCATGTATCTAATAATAGATGGCAGCAGATGTAAGACGAAAATTTCAACTTCATTTGTAAAGAACTTTTCTGCAACATAGAAAAAAAAAAAAAAGTAGGAATTGACTTATTATTTTTTTTTATATTACTTGTTTTTATAATGATTGCTTTATTTATCCGTTTTATAATAATTCAGGCGAGATGTTTAAAATCTCTAACGTTTAATTCTGAAAAGATATTTTTCCTAATTTTTTTTTTTTATAATGATTGCTTTATTTATCCATTTTATATTATTTCAGGGCAGATGTTTAAAATCTCCAACGCTTAATTCTGAACAAATATATAATAATTTACCAAATAAAAATTAATGTTTTATTTCCTGTAACCGGACAAAGCCGGATTCTGAAATTCTGCGAAACAACAAAGAATGTTCATCAATCCGACTCATAGCGATTTATTTATTTATTCTTTTCTTTCTGAGAAAGGTAAGAGAACCCTCCCCCAAAATATTATTCTTGATGCTGTCACCACTCAGAACGAGAAACCGCCCCCTGTCTGGACAGCCCCTCAGACGTGACCCCCTCTCCCCGGTCTGAACTCCCTGACCTTGTTTGTGGGTCCAGTTCTTTTCTTTTTTTTCTTTTTTCAAGTATTCATTTTCGTCATCTGAAACAATTTTTTACTTCCGTACATATAGTTAAAAATGTTAGATAATCAAGATAGAAAAGGAAATTAGTTCAAACACTTTAAATAAGGGCAGCAAATTAAAAAAAAAAAAAAAAGATTAAATCCTTCTTTTCAAATATTAATTTTTATTAAGAGAGATTTAATGAACATTGTTTCTATTTTTAATTCTTTTATTTCTACTTTGCTGAAAAATTATCTACCAATATCATCTGGTTCATAATAACAGGTTTGGTTTCTCGCTCAACTCTCAATTTGTGCACACTTTGTGCTAATTAGACCGGAACCTACAGTTTAACGAGAATTCCGAAACAGTACTACGCCACACCACATCACTGTGCCTAGATCTGAGTTGCCGCTTTACAGTTTGGGAATGATGAGGGTGAGAAGTTTGATTGGGCTTTGTGACGCGCTACGATCGTATGAGACCGGGACCAACGGCTTAAAGTGGATTCCGAACCGTTACAAACATCCATGCCACCTCCAGAATTCGAACCTGAAGCCTTTAGTACCAAAGGCCAGAGCGCTGGTCAATTGGCTAGCACGATGGCTTTGAATTGGATCGCTAAATAACTTTAGCGATCCAGTTGAAAACCAAACTTTTTCGATTAAAATCGAATGTGCTCAAGTATTATAGAATGGCTGATGACAATTAAAAGAAACTTATACGTTTTAATTACAAAGAAGCGATATTTCTAATACATTCTATGAATTATAATACAATACGAATTTCTAATAAATTCTCGGATTTATTTCGATTAGTATCGTCGATCGAATCATTTTTCGAAAGTCGAAGTAAGGCTAGAAGGAAACAATCCATGATATTCAATTAGTACGATCAAACTTCCCATATTTTAATTTCTCATGACGTTTTCAGTGATGGACAAATCGACCTCCCGCTATCGACATCGTCCATCGACATAAATGTCCATCTGATGTGAGCACGGGCGAGCAACTTTTCGCTCGATCACCCTGAGCCAAGAGCAATTGAGCGAGATCGAGCATAAAATGCGCAGACGCGGCACGACACAACCTGTTGGGCCGCGCTGTCATCCTATCCACGAACCAGGATCATCTTGAGTTTCCGTGCATGGAACATTTAGTTTTACTTGCCCACTTCGAAGATTTCCCAAAGTGCAAAGTGGCTTTTTAAAGAGATAGCATCGGGAACTGATCGTCTAGGGTGATAAGGGTTCCCCTCCCCCTCTCTGTATTTGTTTTTTCTCATGGGATGGTTAGTTTGGTGAAAGTTATTGAAAACGATTTGTAGAAAGCTCTAGGAAAAGAAAATTACTTTCGTTCTTTTCTCTTGGCCGAAAATGTTTGTAATTTACCCCAGCCACAATTTCCTTTATCCTTTCATCCATGTAGTTCTGAGGTAAAGAAGAAAATAGACAGAACTTTAAAACAAACTTACAAATTCCTTTCAACTGATAAAACGTAGAATATACTTGTTTCATCACCCATCCTAATGGACTTGCGCCATGCAGTTTTTACAGCAAATGTCCGACTCCCGACAGGACATGAGTTTCTTAATAAAACACTTGCACCGCATGGGTATAGCTACCATGATGTCCATCCTCTTCGGGTGAAACCATGGACTTTACATTTAACACCATGCACTGCACTTGATTTTATAACTTTTAACTCTGACAACTTTACTATATTTTATTAGATTGCTAGAGTTCTTATGGCGGATATCGCTACTGTTTTATGAAAGAAAAAAAGAAAAAAAGCTTCTCAAAATCGTTCTTATAAACAAAGGTTGGATGTTGGAATTGACAGCAAGGAGTCGGTCGATGGGGACAGGAGTCAGCATAAAAATTCCACTCATGAAAGTTTTATAAAAAAAATAACGTTAATTTTTTTTCAAAATTCTGCGAATTAATATTAAAAATAAATTATAACAAGGCAATTAATTCACTTGTATCCTTCAATACCCAACCACTAGCAAAACTAGCGGTTGAATTTAAGAGACTCTTCTCAGCATTGAGGATTAATAAAAAAATTTCATGGATCAACAATGAAAAACTTACAGAAGCTATTCATCTTACTAAGAAAGGACTGGTTGTTATTGGTATGATGGCCTATTGGCTAGCGCCCGGCCTTTGATACCACGGACTTTAGGTTCGAATACTGTGGCATGGATATTTGTTGGTGGTTCGGAATCCACGTTAAACTGCAGGTCCTAAACTGCTAACTAGTCTAATTAGCCTAAAGTGAACCCCAAATGACCATAGAGCTACAAACTAAATTACTTTTTATTAAGAAACAAGCAAGATTTAATACGTTAGAAATATCGTATCTTTGTGATTATAAAGTACAGTTTTCTTTTAATTGTCATCAGCCATTCTAAAAATAGCTAGGTAAAATACCTGTTCATTTGGTACTGTTAATTTTATAGAATCAATGTTTTTTGTAAGCCAATTGAAAGTAGAAGATGAGAGTAAGTACTAACTTAACTCCTTGGCACTTGCAAGACCAGTTTTTATTTAAGGTACAGGGAATCTCATTTAACATATACTTTAACATTTAGAGCTTCATTCTAACGTTGTTAAAAAGAAAACAATTTTTTCATACTGGAAGACCTCTTTTTATTTAAGGTGCAGGGAACTCTCATTTAACATATACACTGAAGTGACAAAAGTCATGGGATACCTCTTAATATCGTGTCGGCCCTCCTTTCCCCGGCGAAGTGCAGCAACTCGATGTGGCATGGACTCAACAAGTCGTTGGAAGTCTTCTGCAGGAATATTGAGCCATGCTGTCTCGATAGACGTCCATAATTGTGAAAGCGTTGATGGTGCAGGAGTTTGGGCACGAACAGACCTCTCGATGATGTCCCATAAATGCTCGATGGGATTCATGTCGGGCGATCTAGGTGGCCAGATCATTCGTTGGAATTGTCCAGAATGTTCTTCAAACCAATCGCGAACAGTTTGGCCCGGTGACATGGCGCATTGTCATCCATAAAAATCCCATCGTTGTTTGGGTACATGAAGTCCATGAATGGCTGCAAGTGATCTCCAAGTAGCTGAACATAAGCATTTCCAGTCAATGTCTCGGTCCAGTCGCACCAGAGGACCAAGTCCATGCCATGAAAAACAGCCCACACCATTACGGAGCCACCACCAGCTTGAACAGTGCCTTGCTGACAGTTTGGGTCCATGGCTTCGTGGGGTCTGCGCCACACTCGAACCCTACCATCAGCTTTTACCAACTGAAATCGTGACTCATCGGACCAGGCCACGGTTTTCCATTCATCTAGGGCCCAACCGATATGCTCACGTGCCCACGAGAGTCGCTGCAAGCGATGTCGTTCTGTCAGTAAAGGCACTCGGAGTCGGTCTTCTGCTGGAATAGCCCAAGAAAGCCAAATTTCTCCGCACAGTTCTAACAGACAAGTCCCTTGTACGTCCCACATTGATTTCTGCGGTTATTTGACGCAGTGTTGCTTGTCTGTTAAAATTTACGACTCTTTGCAGACGTCGCCTATCTGGGTCGTTAAGTGCAGGCGGTCGATCACTGCGCTGTCCATGGTGGGATGTTATGCCTGAAATGTCATACTCTCGGCACACTCTTGACACAGTGGATCTGGGAATGTTGAATTCCCTAACGATTTCAGAAATGGCATGACCCATGCGTCTAGCTCCAACTAACATTCCGCGTTCAAAGTCTGTTAATTCCTGTCGTGCGGTCATCATCACGTCAAAACCTCTTCACATGAATAACTTGTACAGAAATGAAAGCTCTGCGAAAGCACTGCGCATTTATACCTGTTCTACGCGATGCTACTGCCATCTGAAAAATTTGCATATTGCTATCCCATGACTTTTGTCACTTCAGTGTATGCTAACATTTAGAGTATCATTCTAACACTGTTTAAAATGGATCTTCCATCATTAATAACCTGACATTTCCCTTACATTAATTCGTTCTAGCATACCTGAAGACTCAGAAAAATTTTCGTTTAACTCAAAATTGCTACAACAAATTTTAAGAATTACTGAAAAGTATTATTCATTTGCTGATAATGAGTTAGATTTGTATGTAGATTTTAAAAATTTACTAAAATTTTAAGTTCATTGAAAGTAGAAAATATTTTTTTACATAAAAAGATCTAAATACGTATTTTTTAAAGTTTTCCAATGAGAACTTTATGACTATATATTAAGTTTCATATTTTAACTACTTTATTGGTATCAAGGGAAACTGAGTTTATTGTTGGAATCAGGGTCATTTGTAAAAAAAATTGCTTAAAATTAGGTAATATATTAATTTTCGTGCTTAATATCACAATAGTCGAATGCCATATGTAAGTCTAATAGTGATATACAAATCTAAAGTTTTAGTAAATTTATTAAATCAGGGATCAATTTTACAATATTTTCATTAAAGATAAAAATTAAGCTCAATATTTAAAAGATTTTTATTTATGTGTTTATCATCATTGGCGCAACAGCCCCATGGTGGGCTAAGGCCGTCTGCCTACTGGCAGATTTCGTGACATGAGATGTTTTCTTTTATGAGGTAGGATTGTCAGCCCTACAACCGGGGTACTAACAGTAATATTAGTACGGCTTAAAGTGAATTCACTACAAACATTCATGGCACCGCCGGAACTCGAACTGAAACCTGTGGCACCGAGAGCCAGTTACTCAGCCATCAGGTCCCTTTATGTGTTTAGCATTATAATATTTTGTTTACATAGAGATATTTAAATACGTGTTTTATATAAAATTTCTAAAATTTTTGTAATGTTCACAAAAAGCAAACACATTGAATTCAAATTAAATTACTATAAATAATACTATACAGCAATAATACTGTAAACGGCAATTATAAACGACAATATTACTGCAAGCGGAATTGCAAATGCTACTAGAAAAAACCCCATACTTTACTTTTGAAGATGTGAGTGATGGTTTTGCAGATCGAAACATGTTTACTTTTCACTGAAAGTAGGGTAGGAGGTACATTCAAATGAAAGAGAAAGAATCTTCAAACTCCACCCACGTATCACCTACTCTTACTTTCGGAACGGATCAACCAGAATCCCAACCTTCTAGTTATCATTCCAGAAATGTCCCATGTTCAAACAAATCCCAAGCTAATAACCGGGTGAGATGTAACGACTGGTGTTATGCATTCACACATTGACACCCCAACAATCAAACCAAAGACGAGTCTCCCGATTTGCCATCTGGTAGTTTTACATTCAGATCCATTTAATTATTAAATAAATAATTTAAAATTATGTCATATATTAAATTTCGTAGTTAATAACACAGTAGCTTTATATTTTCTTTTTCTTTAGACTTATATTGTTATTTTTTATCTCTTATTTTTTGCATATTAGATTAATGTGCTACTTTGAAATTTTTTAATTTCTTTTATTTTCATTATTCTTGATTAATTAATTATTATTATTATTAACTTCAATCCGTCTTTCTATTTCCTGTGTATTGTTGATTTTGGATATTTTCTACTTCTTGTGTATTGTTATATTTTTCTATTTCCTGTGTATTGTTATATTTTGATATTTTCTATGTCCTGTGTATTGTATTATGGATATTACTTTTGCAACCCATGTTATACGTATGTAGTGTACTACTTAATTTTGTAAGCTGTGTTATATGAGTAATAAGGATATTGTGCGTGATTAAATAAAGGAAATAAATTACAGTAATATTTCAATGGAATATACAGGTATTTATTTTAATGAATTTTTAGAATATTTCATACCTAAAAATTTTAAAGAAATATATACCTTTATTTTAAAATAATGGGAGAGAGTCAAAAGCTCCAGTAATATATTTAAAAATTGAAAATCTTCATCTTTTTTTTTTATTTGTGGTACAATCGTTCCAATTTAAATCATGTCTTATTGCTGACATCACCACTTAACTATAGTAATTATCTCGATATACGTCCGCTTTTGAATAAGACCAGCATGTCATACGTCCTGTTTGAATCCGTTTGATCCGTTTTGATATATGTTTGAAGTGTGCACAAAATTACTGTAAAGCGACAAACCAAGCCAATCATTATTAATTAAGATTCCCTCATAATATATAAATATCGGATTTTTAATCCAGGATATAAAAATTCTATTCCAAAAAAATAATAATTAAATAAGTCTATTATAATTAAAAGATTATGAGTTTTTTTTATATTTTAATGCCATTCTGAATAACAGTCTAGATGAATAGCTCAGATGAATTTCAGAGCAAAAACCTAGCATTCATCCAACCACAAAATTAACTATCCTCAATTTATCAACACCTCTAACAGAATCAATATTTCTTCCACAACAACCATTAAATGAGAAACAAATGTATATTACTTAAAACAAGAAGACTGGGATACAAAAAAAAAGAAGAGAAAAAACGTAATTACTTTTCATTGCCACCATTTTCAATCCCCATCAAATTAAACCGCGACTTTGTTTTTCGGCCCAAAAAAAGTTTTGCCATTTTAATTCATCAACCTCCCTGTAGTTTTAATTTCCGCTGGCTCCAAGGAAAACCAGGTCAAGTTTACGCGCGGATGGTACCTGTTGCTCATCTGTCACTGACGGCGTTTTTCATACCGCAAAGACATCTTGTCGGAAATATATTTTGGTTGCAATTTTTTTCTCTCGACTCCCCTAAACAAGGAGGATGTTTTCCTTGGGCACCTGTCCCATCAAGGCGTCAAGATTATCACCACGCCCCCACGTTCTGAAATAGCTATTTATATCGCCAAGTGTCCCTGACTTGCCCTAGCACCGTTAGCCAAACTCAAGAAGCTGTCTTTGCCCTGATTGTTGGGGTGTCAATGTGTGGAATACATAACACCAGTCGTTACATCTCACCCTGGTTATTAGCTCTGGATTTATTTGAACATCGGGCATTCTTGGGAGTGTGAGAACTTGAAGGTTCTGAGTTCGGTTGATGTGTTCCGAAAACAAGAGTACTAGGTGATATGTAGGTGCGGTTTGAAGATTCTTTCTCTTCATTTGAATATACCTCCTACCCTACTTTCAGTGAAAAGTAAACATGTTTTGATCTTCAAACCATCACTACAGAAAATGCCTCCATTGTGCTTAAAAATGTTCAAGATATTGTCACTTTTACATTAACACGTATTCAAATACGCTTAAGAATGCACTCTAGTAAGACCCATAAGACACATTTGTTAAATTATTGAAAGAGGGTTTTTTTGTTTTTTTTGTTATTTAAAAAGAGAAGTTAGCACTATGAAATAGTAATGAAGTCACCTTCCCTTTTAGTAAAATGAAGACCTGAATTTACTTGATCATTAGAAAAACTGCAAATTAATTGTTTAGTTAGAAGTAGAATCTATAAAAAAAATTACAAAGCACTAGAAATTAAAAAAAGGAAAAGAAAAAAAAAAAAAAAAAATTGTAGCTAAAGTAACACCAAATGTAATTTTAAGGCTCATGAAAAAGATGTGATTTATGTCTTTGCCCTGATTGCTGGGGTGTCAATGTGTGAATACATAACACCAGTCGTTACATCTCACCCGGTTATTAGCTGTGGATTTATTTGAACATCGGACATTCTTGGAGTGTGAGAACTTGAAGGTTCTGAGTTCGGTTGATGTGTTCCGAAAACAAAAGTAGGTGATATAAAGGTGCGCTTTGAAGATTCTTTTCTTTCATTTGAATATACCTCCTACCCTACTTTCAGTGAAAAGTAAACATGTTTTGAATTTCTAAACATCACTCTCCACTCTAGAAAATGCCTCCATTGTGCTTAAACATACGCAACACATTGTCAATTTTACATTTATACGTATTAAAATATGCTTAAAAATGCACTCTAGTAAGACACATTCGTTAAGTTATTGAAAGATTTTTTTAGTATTTAAAAGATAGATTAGCACTATTAAATAGTAAAAGTAGACATCTTTCTCTTCAGTAAACTGAAAATCTGACTTTACTTGGATCATTAGAAAAACTGTAATTAAATGTATAGTTAGAAGTAAAATCTATAAAAATAAATTAGAAAACACTAAAAAGAAAAAAGAAAGAATTATAAAATTAAAATATTTTGTGTCTAATCAATCAGAGTTTTTCTGTAAACTCTAAAAAAAATGCTAAAATCCATTGCAGTAAAGTGAGAGGTGTATATGAAAGGAAAGTATACCAAACTCACATGCTTTTTTTTTAATACCATTGGAACACCTTTTCATACCATAGGATGCTCCTTACCATTGGAATAACTGAAATAATTTTTTTCTCTCATGGACGTTTCCTACATCTATTAAAAATCACAACATATCTTGTGTGGCGTACAAGACTTTTATTGGTTTCCAAACTTTTGACAGAATGCTGTACTTTGCCTACTTCAACGCAAAAGTAGGAAAAGAAAACCTTTCACATAAATTCCGTTCTGTTCCTTTTTGTATTTCTTAGTAATAAATTTTCCATAAAGCATCAGGATTGTTAATACAGCCCCTCCTCGTCCTTTATTGAGTACGTAGCTAATAAAAACATAAAACTACGAGGGGAACAGAAGTTGTAGCAAATAAAGACAAAATCAGGGGCCTATCAACTCACAGTAGCGCCATCTAGAAAAAGGTCTATTTGTATCTACCCAATACTGTAAATTATTGGGTAACAACATTAAATACTCATAAAATCTTTTGAATTACGTGTTGCTTGAAATTACATGTTTTCTTTAAAAACCTCCGATGCAAATGTTTTCTAGAATAAAGATGATTTTTTTAAACAAGAAAATTTTACTGTGATTGTTTATTAGCTATAAAATCACAAATAAAAACACTTTATTTATTTATACCAGTTGCAGTTTTAAAAACTAAGATTTACATTAAAAAAAACTTGTGTGTTCGTTTTAAATATGCCTCCTTAGGGACATTTTTTTTTTTAGGATACATTGGCATTATTTACAAAGCAATAGTGGACATAAACGGCCGAGTGTGCCCTTAGCGCTCTAATGTTCGGTGCCACAGGTTTCGAACCCTAGTCCCGGCGGTGCCCTGGATGTTTGTAGTGGCCTCGAATCCAATTTAACCGTAGTAATTCCCGTTCTAATAGGATCGCAGAGCGTTGTCTTGACGTTTAGTCAGTCTTCAGCTCCCGTGGTTCCTCGCTAAAGTGACTGTATGTTACCCTTAACCATAGACCACTCGCCTGCTATGACGAGCCCTGTGGGCCTGGTGTAGGCTTTCCTGCACCAGGGGGATTAGTAACAACAACATAAAGTTAAATAGTATTCCAAAAAGAGAAAATATTTTCCGATTTCTCTTAAAAAGAAGTACATTTTAGGCTAAAATGTAGTAAATAATTTACAGAAATAACTTTGTTTGTAGTGAAAATAACACAAAAGTTACAATCGTAAGGCATTCCGGAAAATGATGGATTTAAAAAATGTATCAAGTTCTTTACAAAAAGTACTATATTATAAGTACACGATACTATATTATAAAACTATAGAAAACACACATTTATTGACCTATA
>BPLR01006285.1:0-51345 GCA_021605095.1 Caerostris extrusa
AATATTTATGCATAATAAATTTGTTAGTCAGGAAGTTTTTCCTTTGAGTTTTAGCATCCTAAGAATACTATAACCCACATTAAATTCGCTAGAATTTCACGTCCTGGAGTTCAGTATGTTGACTTTCAAAATTAGGGAGGGATCTAGTTAAGTCGAGAATAGAGACGATAACACCACGGGCCATAAAATAATTATTTTTCGCATGAGGACTAGATGAGGAGGTTGGTGCCCGTAAACGACAATACTGAGAGTTTTTTATATGAAATGGAAGTTAAAAAAATAAAATTTCCACTTGGTGTATCCAGGATGTAACAGAATCAGATACAAATCTGTTATTGCAATTGTTGATGCCCATCATACGATCTCAAGATGCTGCCATTCAAAAAAGAAAATAACTTATCTTATATAAATATTTTTCTAAGCTTTTAATTAAATTGCACAAAGACATTATCGATATACACAGTGGATTTATAAAAAGAAAAGTAAAATGATTTTATAATCATTACTAATATCTTAATTAAAAACTTATTACTCAATATTTGCTTCCAATAACAAGTACCAAACCATTTTATATTACCAAGCACTCCTAAAAATAATACATCTAAGCACATTAACTCCTCTGCATAATTATTTTTTCTGTTCTGATATAATTTTTGATAATAAACGCAGTCATTATCGATAGATGAGGAACTCCTGCCCACAGTACATAAGTTTCTGACGCGGGGTTGATACGCCCTCTTTCTCACTTACAGTTGAGATATCGGGTTTGCAGCATCGAATTTCGGCAGTGTAAACACTGCACTGTTTGATAGTCTCGCATGAAAGGGAAGTTCAAATTGCAGGTCGAGCGCAAACATGCGCCTGGTGTTTGTTCTGGACAAATGCCAGAAAACACCATTCTCCAATTAATGGCTGTTATCGGGAGTTTGGTATCGTGTACTGGTGTTTGATATACGCTGCAGTCATTACTAATTTTTTTTATCTTCAGGCCATTATAGTGGCCCGATTATATTAGTTATTAAAAACTTGTGAGAATGTTGTTGAAATTTTATTTTCTTCCTAATGGAAGTCATTATTTGCTATCATACCTATTATTATAGATTTCCTTGCTCAATAGTAGCATTTTAACTCATTGATTGATGAATCCATCACCTTGTAACATTAAAGTTTAAGAGATGTTAAGGTTACAAATTCATTATATTGACATCAGTATTTTAGACAAAAATTCTTCAATTACATGTAGAAAAATTAAGAAGGCCTATTTATTTTCATTTTGGATCGTCTTATAATAAAAAGATTGTTTTAAATACTACAATATAATATAATATTCAAATGATAGAATGCTAAGCTAAATTATTTGAAATGTGTAACTTTTTACTGTTATATATAGAAGACCCTATTAATCAGATGGTTAAAAAACGATTGTACAATGAAATAACATAACATATGTTCTCATTCGTTAACATTTAACGTCGTATCCTTTTTAGTACAAATATAAATGCCATTCAACGACGATAATATTAAATCATTCATGCCGCAGTAATAAAATAACATTTTTGTAAATATTGTAATCTATGCTTTAGCTGATATGAAGCGGGATTAAAATACCGTATGTATATAAAAAAAAAGGAGACTTCACAATGGATTTGTTAGCACGATGGCACATATACAGCCGCTTTGGAAAGAATAACTTTTATACATTAGTTTCTGGATTCTGATCAAAATCCATTACAGGATACTTACATTCATTGCTAATCATATAGAGCGGATTCACTACAGAAAATTTATTGGTACTATAAATCAAAGAAAAACAATAATTGTTTTCCCATTAATCTATACTTTGACACATTCGATGTGAAATAAATTAATCAAAATAAAATTGCACAAATTTTGAAATTTATTTAAATTCAACAAAATGAAATATCTGAGTATCAGCACTGAAGGACAAATAAATAATTTAGACAGAAAAGAATAATTTTTTGATCGCATTCATTTTGGCATAGGATTATATTTTATTTCCACTGCATTTATTCGCTGATAATAAATGAAAATATTTAATGTTGCCCACCAAAAATTCGACAATATTTTGCATATGAAAAACATAGCTACCAAAACCAAATAGTATATATAGATAGTATAGTGTATATATATATATATATATATATATATATATATATATATATTTAGTATAGGACAATTTTGAAAACGCCATCAATTAATATTTGATATAAACTATAATATTATTTAATAAGCCATAATTACTTAAAAATAAAATTGCCTATATAATATATTGCAGTTTATTCAATTCAATTATATTAGAAATTCAGTGCACACTATTTAACTGTGTCCTTATGTATAATATAAAATTAAATTTTAGAAATTTCAAAATTTGCATTCATAACCATAATTACCACCATAATTATACGGATTATTTTTAAGATAAAATATTAATATATTCAGTAACTTATTTAGATAAATAAAGTTATTGAATATATTATTTAAATATTCACCACAAAAGTTACAGTATATATATATCGAAGTATTCATATGAAATTTAATTATTGGAATTGTGGATCGAATTTAACTAACTGAAAGATAAATTACAATATTTAAATAATTAATAACCTAAGTAAACTTTAGTCTGAGTTGTTAAAACCAACACTTCTGGTGCTTAAAAATAAGTTTCTTAAGAATACATTTTCGTATACGATGACATATTTCAAAGGCAAAGATCTCTAACAATGTCCTAATGGATACGTTTCAAAAGTTAACTTCAGTGAACATTGACTTCTTTGAGCATAATTACCAAGAGATAAAATTTGTTTCTGGCGTTTTCCAAGTTCCGAAAGGAAAGCGAACTTTGTTTGGAAGCATCTTAACTACGTAAATAGTCTCCTTGTAATTAGCGCCTCTTTAATTTGGAACTTCATATCTTCAGGAAAAGGAAAGCAGAGTTGTGAAGTGGAGTTTACCAAAACTTAAAAGGGTAATGAGAAATTATTTAATTTGTACTTATGGATCTTTAGAAATTGGGTGTCGGGAGAATTTCAATTTTATTTCTTTTTTTTAGCATTTATGTATGGGCCATGAATGGCAAACTCGTATTATGTAAGCACTCCTTATTTACTTAATTTAATAATATAAAACTAATTAAATGATGTTGTTGTTCTAATACAGCTGGCAATACAGAGGCAGTTAGTATTTATGTCATAACCAACCTGCACCGCTGTTACTGTTTAGCTTTTTTTTTAATATTTATGTATGGAACAATGATTAGTAAACTTTCAATTAAAAAGTAAAATATTTCTATGAAAAATATAGAAATAATGCATTTTCTAAAAGCATTTTTGTTTTAATTTTTATAGAAAAAAGGAATTATATGCACAAAATGTGCATTGCCACTTTAAATAGTAAAAATAAAGTTCTTGCTCATTAAATATTTATTATATGCCATTTTTTTTAAGAAGCAATTAAAATTTTGAAAAATTATTTAGAAAAGTTATGTTAGATTAAATTATGTTTAGATTAAATACAACAAAATTCTTAAAGGGAAAGACGGTACAAAAAGCTCTATAAAATAGTCAGTCATAACAAAATTTTCTACGATATATTTTTGTATAAAATACATATATAAGAAAAGTAAGATTTTCACTTTATAAAAAGAAGAATATTTGTTTCCAAAATAGGTTGAAATCTTCTTTCTATCAAATTTCCGATTTTCAATCAAAATACTTGAAAACTTCAACTCGCAAATATAATACTTATCCAGAAAATATAACATTGGTTGAATACATAAAATCTTGGAAAAATAGGAAATTTTCTTGAAGATTGAAAGGCATGTAAACGAAAAACCATCTAATAACTGAATCTAAACATATTTCAACCAAACCCTGGAAGAACAAATTTCTCTGCTTCAGAAAATAAATCCGATCTCAGGTGGTAGAGAGCAGTGTAAAATATTTTTTTAGATTTCTTGAAGAACATCTGGCGTTCGTAAAAGGATTTTTCTGAAGGTCACTTTAGGGTCTGTTGCGATCACAGCCAGTGAAGCACACATCCATCAAACAACGACTTTAAAAAAAAAAAAAAGAAAGCAAAGGTTTCAAAATCAAGATCTTCTGTTGTATTTTGTATATGTGCCATACTGTTGTAACTATATTCTTTTTAAAGAAAGTATTTCTATTGAAAAGGAATATGTAGAGCATAAAAAATATAAAACGGATAAAAATCCATTTAAATAATTCAAAAGCTTTTTATATTATCAAGCCATCAGTTGCTATGTAAAAAGAATATTTTCCTTCTACTAAACAAAATAATGTTTGATAGCATTTCCGAAAAAAGTTACAAATGTTTTAATAGTTACATTATCAGTCATTGTCAAATAAAATGAAATGTGTCACATTGCTATTAATTTTCCAATTAAAAAGTAAAATATTTATATGAAATGCACTTTTAGAAATAATGCATTGTCAAAAATGCATTTCTTCTTTAATTCTTATGGAGAAATATTTTATATGCACAAAATGTACATTGTCACTTCAAAAAGTGATAGATTTTCTGTATCAAATTTTTTTTTGACAGCATGATAAATTAAAAAAAAATAGTATATTTTCTTTTTAATTTAATACTTCATAATGAAATAAAATGATACTTAAACTCTTATAAAATTGAAACATGACAAAATTAGAATTCTGTTTTTATTTTTTTAATTTGAAAACATTTTTTTTGTTCATTATTTTTGGGATATTTTCTATTTTGTCTATATTTTAATGCCGAAAAAAAAAACATTAAATTAGTATTTAAAAAAAAAAAATTACAGATTTATTCAGGAAAATTATGAAGACAAAAAATTCTTAGGACTTTTTGTAAATTGACTATATATCGAATTTATTTGTTTTCTAAAAATCCTTAAAGTACATTTACTTATGATTCAAAATATTTGGAAACTATGACTCTAGATTTAAAATTTCATCTAATTTAAAACAATAAACAGAATATTGATAATGAAACACAATAAACATTAATATTATTTTCTTAATAACTTAGAGATATATCTATATTAGCTTTAAACATTTTCCCAAATGTTATTTAAAACATTCCTTTGCTAAGAATTTTTCTAACAAGATCGTAATGAATTTTTCTGTATAGGGAGCGTATAATATTTTTAATCAAATAGAATTTTATTCACTACATATGCACCGTTCATAAATAAGTGAAAAACAAAGTAGTGAAAATTAATTCTTCTCTGATGAAACATTAGATACATTAAATATACAATGACAGACAAATTAAATAAAAAATTATCAAATACTATCAATTTTTATCACATATTAATCTGATAAATGATAAAATTTTAAATTGATTAAAAGTTTAGATTGGTTTGCATAAAAGTTTAAATAAAAGCAATTCTTTTATTTTCAAGTTGACAATATTTGATAGTCAAATTGACATTTCAAATTACGTTTCTTTATTGATTTATCTTCAATTCTTTCAGAATGGAGTAAGGAATCAGGTTTATGCACTTCATCAACATTACAGCTTGAAGATCTTTATTTAATATAAAAATTCAAACAAAAAGAAAATGCATTAAAATTTATATTTTTTTTCAATAAAATTGTTATGAAAATATTTAGTGTCTATATGCATTTTCAATTGAATTTTCTGCAGATAGTGCGTTTTCAATACTTAAATTTTACTACATTTTGTTCAAAAAACTTTTATCATACATTTTTACTGGTATATAGTTGTACTAGTATATAAAAGTGTATATGTTTGTAGAAAGCAGATAGGGTATGTGTTTATATATACGAATTTTCATAATTGCATTATAATCAAAGTGTTCATATTATTCCATATATGCATATATATATATATATATATATAAATATATATATAATGTGTTGTGTGTGTGTGTGTGTTGTGTGTGTGTGTGTGTGTGTGTGTGTGTGTGTATTAACCATTTATTTTGTATAGCAAAATCTAACTATTATAAAAACGTTTTATATTTAAAAAATTCAGTGAGAATTTTTGCTTTTTCAAATCGAATAATATTATTCATTGTTTAAATTTAAAAAATTTTATCCATATATTTTATCTTTTTTTCTAACATGTTATAAGTTAAACTGAAATTTAATTGAAATAAAAATTTAATAAATAAATAATATTTAAAATAAAAAAATTAATTAAATTTGATATAATAATATGTAATAAATTTCTTGTCCTGTATTTTCAAACATTTTAAATATAGGTAGTTTATAAAAATACAGAAAATGTTGTCAATTTCTAATATTTTAAATTATTAGTTTCTAATAATAAAATTTAATATATGTATAATATTATATATTTATGTAAAATCATTTTTAATAAATAAGAATAATTATATTTTATAAAAAGCAAAAAAATATTTATTTACTTAAACTATTTTTTAAATAATAAAAAGTTTATTTAATCGAGAAAAGGAAATTTTACATAAGGTCAGAACAAAATCAAAAAAAAAATAATATCTTCAAGATATTATGAATTACGAAAAACTCCCACGCAATAGTACCTTCAACAGAAAATAAAGCTTAGAGTTTCTCCATTATTTTTTATTCTAAATTACAACTAGTAAACACAGCTCCAGCTTATGTGCTTTCAAAGGCTTCTCCAAAAGTCCTGAAAAATAATTTGATAATCTCAACGAATCTTCTCAAATTTCGATATGGTATTAAATTACTGAATAAAAAGCAAAAGCAGCTTTTCTTTCTAAGAGCTTTCATAGAAGAACTGTTTTCTCATTTCGCAATCTTAACTTAAAAACTGAACTTAAAATTGAATTTCTGACTTACAAGTCTTCCAAATTTCTTATTTTAAAGTAAAAAATCAAGAAGTCTTTCTTCTGAAGTTTTTGCTTTTTCATCGCAGTATTTCAGAATGTTTTCATAATTTGATTCAGTCTTTTCCATTCCTGTATTAAAATTACTTTATCTGTAGTCACAGACGTATTTGAATATTGCTGTATTTGGAAAAAAAATATCAAGAATCAATCAAGAAATACATTTGTACCGCTCGAAATAATAAAAATACATTAAATAAGCAATGTCAGAAAAATGTTTAAATCAATATTTTATTTATTAATGTATTTATAATATATAAATAACATGATTAACAATGTGAATTTAATATTCTATAAGAATGGATCTGAAAATTCAATCTAAAATATTTCAATAAATATGTGCTTGTTACGCAATTAAAAATAAAGACTCGAATGAATTGTTGACATCGTTCCGTAGGTAAATTATTAAGTTTATTATAAAGATTGGATAGAAATTCAAAGTTATTTTCAATTCTTACTTCATTCAGGCATTGCATAACTTTTAGTAGTACTGAACATGGTAAATAAGCATTACCTAATTATGTACTGCACAATTAGGCACTTGAGTGTATATATATATACACTCAAGAGCCAAAACATTATGACCACCCCTACATTTTGCGATGAACTCGCCTGGATGACGTGGAAGTGGTATTTAAGGAACAAGGAAGTGGTATTTAACTGCTGCTGGAGAGTCTGAAGAATCCTTATTTCACTTGCTTCTGTGTGTGATGGGAAAGGCTGCGGATCTAAGCGACTTTGATAGAGGGCAGATTGTATTGGCTCGAAGGCTCGAAACAAGTCTTTCCGAAACTACACGACTCGTGGGTTGTTCGCGATCTACAGTTGTTAGTACTTATGCAAAGTGGATGAATGACGGTGAAACCAGCAATAGACGACATGGTGTTGGACGTCCACACGTTATCAAGGAAAAAGGTCGTCGGAGACTGTCTCGCACGTTGAAGCAAAACCGGAGCCAGACAATGGCTCAGCTGACAGCCCAATACAATGCAGGGCCAAGTAGAATAGTATCGGAGCACACTGTTCAGCGGACACTGTTGGATATGGGGCTACGCAGCAAACGTTCCACTCATGTGCCTTTGCTGACCAAGCGTCCTCGCCAACTGCGCCTGCGTTGGGCCTCGTGACTGGTCCATGGATCAGTGGGAGAGAGTTGCCTGGTCAGATGAATCACGGTTTATCATTCATCACGCCGATGGCCGTATCAGGATACGCTGTCTTCCAGGCGAACAGTTGCCCCCTCAATGTACAGTAGGTCATACACAGGCCGGTGGTAGCGGTATTATGCTTTGGGGGACGTTCTCTTGGGCGTCTCTGGGGCCCGTGGTTGTGGTAGAGCAGACCATGAATGCTACAGGGTATCTGAACATCATTTCGGAGCAGTTGCACCCTTACATGGATTTTGTTTTTCCAGCTGGAAATGGAATGTTCCAACAGGACAACGCCCCTTGTCACAAGGCTAAAATTGTGTTGGAATGGTTGCAGGAACATGATGCTGAATTCCAGTTAATGTCCTGGCCGCCTAATTCACCGGAATTCAATCCGATACAACACATTTGAAATGTCCTGGGACGGCAGCTCAGAGTTCAAAGACCACCAATCCGCAATATCTCAGATTTACGTGACCGCTGCTTAAACATCTGATACAATCTGTCTCCGGCCATCTATCAAGGACTTGTGGCATCCATGCCAAGGCGGGTTGAACCTGTGTTTCGAGCCAAAGGTGGGCCAACTCGTTATTGACCGGTGGCCATAATGTTTTGACTCTTGAGTGTATACATATTTACACACACACACACACACACACACACATATATATATATATATATATATATATATATATATATACACTAGCAGAACCCTCCAAAAAATGTGCTACCAATAAAATATCTAGTGTAGAAAATAACACATCGTGAATATATTCTCCATGTTCCATTATATGTGTATACTTATTTTCGTGGATATTGTTTGAAAGGTATATAACATGAAATTCTGCAGCGCCATCTGGGAGCAAGTAACAATAAAAGGGATAGAGCGAATCTATTTTCCATACTAGAATACATATCATTACCAATTTTCAAAGCAGTTGGTAGAATGGTATAGAAGTTGATTACTGCTGCACCATCTGGTGGCAACTTGCAACAAAGGAGATAACATTATCATTATCCATCATTATCCTATCATTAAAAACATTATCCATGTTTTTTCAAACCTACACAAAAATTTCATCAAAATTGGTCAAGCTGTTTAGGAAAAGTTCAGTGACAAACACTTGTATAGAAGAACAACATATATATATATATATTGAGAGAGCGAGAGGAGAGAGAGAAATTTCTAAATATTGGGTTAATTTTCCATCTACTAATGAACTATAGCATTTTGACATTCTGTTACGTTGTTGAGTTTTACCTTTAAGATGAACAGATTTTACATCAAATCATGTCCATAAATTTGAAAGTACATTGTAAAAAATACGAAATTGTGATTTTAGAGAAATTTTATGATTCCAGTGGACAAAATCTAGTTTAACAAGGAATAAAGAGTATTTCGTTTGAGAGGTTTAACGCAAATAAGTTTTTGTATATCATTTATGACAAACAAATTTGGAAAACAGTCAATGTCAATATTATACAACTATCTCCCCTCAGAATATACCTGTATACTTTAGGTCCTTGTCTAATTAGCCTAAAGTGTGTAAAAATGACCATAGAGCGACAAACCTCACGAAACTCCTGAGAATACTAACATTCAAAATCTATATCAAAAACCACCATGAGATGTTTAAATTATAATTTTCTTAGAACACAAAATGAATCAAAAACAAAACAAAAATAATTTCTAAGAAAAGGACTAACCACAAAAGATTTATTGTGTTGCAAAAAATTTACTAATGAAAATGCATTTCTATCCAAAATTCAAGTAAATACACTCCCATTCACAATGAATAAATTACCTGAATCTCCGGAACATAATGAATCTCTAATGAACATGCATCTCTGCCAGTGATTGGATCTTGTTGATTTAACTCTACAAATTCAGATATTTAGACTTGAAATCCCGCAGGTGGATTTTCACCGACTCTACGAATCCATGCCAAATATCAACTTGCATAAGGGGTGGAAATTGACTGACTCTGTATTGATTCGTTAGCTATATAATCTTTCCACTAGAGATTTCATCTTTTGCGTTTCAATATGTATTCATCCAATCTAACGATTTTCTTCTACTTTTTAAAAAAAAGTTATATTTGTCTTACAATGTATTTTTCAGACTGTTCTATAAAATTAAGTATTTAACGTATTACAATGCATTATAAGATAATGATTGTGGAGAAAATTTATTAAATTCATCGGATTTATTTCGATAATGAATGAATTTTTAAGAGTTCTACTTTAAATTAACATGGGTGCTAAAACTAGCATTCTGCGCACATTCAACTGGGAAACCTCTCTTTTTTTCCTAAACTTTTTCCTGTGTGCATCGCCAGAAACATAAAATTTCGCACAGCTGGCTTCCTCAATAAATAACGAATAGTATCGCGCAGATTGTGCAAAAGACTTTGAAAAATGAGAAAGTCAGTGTCATTTATAGAGAGTGTAAAAGGCAAAGCAATAACCGTAAAAAACAGAAACAATGTTTTTCTTTTATGCTGCAATGTTTTAAGTTACTAAGTTGCTGTATATAGTTATTCATTCAGTGCATAGTTTTTTTTATATTTCTTAGAAAAATGAAATATTTCGTTATAACTGAAAGAATTTATATAGTTACTATACATTTGTTCTAAGAGATAGAGAATGAGATGAATTTTTGCTTTTTGACTTCATCTCCTAAATAACAACAAGGTAGTTGACTTAAGAATAAATTGCCAGATTAATATTAATATAATAAAGTAAACAATTAAAAATTAACAAAAAGTTAAATAAATAAATACCACCCCCTCCAAAAAAAAAAGAAATGAATAAATTAAAATATTCGCGGTCTTCTAGTAACAATATTAAACTGATTTGTCAGAAATGTGTTTACTATAAAGAAGTCTTGAATAATTTTGATAATAGGTTGTAATGTGGAATTTTCCATGAACCATTTAGCACAAGTAATTTGTCGGAAAATTATGGATATGTATCATTGATATTTAAGTTAGATTTAGCTGCATATGACTGCACAGGATAGTCATTATTTATTTAGATGAAGAATAGCCGTGTATAAAAGAATGGATATTAGATTTTTTTATTAATGATGATCATGAGAAATTTTATTTTAATGTGTGCGATGTTTTTCTTCCAAGTGAGCTGTTGATCCAAATAAATGCTGAAATATTTGTTGTTGTTTTTCCAAGGAATAATATTTTAGTTACTTTTAATTTGTTCTATTTTTAGATTTATAACCAACACACAAAAGTACTGCCTCCGGGTTTTTCACACTGAGTGCAATTTTCCATTTGTCGAGCCAGTTATGAAGAACTTTTAGATGGTAAGTGTGATGGTGAGAAGGGTATTGTTTTCACAATGAATAGCCGTGTCATCAGCATAAATTGAAGTTATAACTTTAGAGTTTGCTGGAATAACTGAGATAAAAATTGAGTAGAGAAAGGGTAATATTTTGCTTAGGCCGAAACGTGTGAGTGGCAGGAGCTAAAATTTCCGTCATTGTAAGATTTCAGAAGTTTAGAAGATTAATTCCTCAAGTATAATTATGATTGCAATTCCATGTTGTGTGCTTAGAACTAAAGGCATAACAAAATACAACATTTGGAACGAGTTGAATCAGATTTTCTAAGTCTATTGTAAAAAGAAAATTAGCAGAAGGGTTTAGAATGTGAATAGAAGCGGTAGTAGCTGGTTCCTGGTTAGACAAATCTAGAGAAATATTTGTGGCTTTTTGTAATTTAAAGAAGGTGGGGTGGGGATAAGAATGTCATTATAACTAATGGATTGCTTCACAAAAATAGCAGTACCACCAGAAGCCTAATAATTTGGGGAATATTCTTACTCGTCACTTGTAATTAGTAATATTAAAATTTTTATTAACTTTAATAAAAGTTTCTTTACTAATATTATATCTAGGTCATGTTCAATAAAAAGGTTTTTGAAATCAGTTTTCACATTACAAATATTATTAGTATTCCAGAAAATGAAAACAAGATCAATTAAAGACAATAATTAAAGTTGTAGTCGAGTTTGTAAAGATCGTTGGTAGTTCTTTGCATGACTAAATAATATATATATATATATATACTGGCTCTTCCAGTTTTCTCGACCGACATTTATTAAATTCTATTTTTACAATAATCCTATTTACCTCGTATTGCCACATTTTTTGTAACCATTGCTTCTTTCATTGTCTAAAATTAACCACTGGCTTTCAGTTCCTGTATACTATCAGTTTCTTTTTTATCTGCCATTCTTTGTAGTTTACTATTCAAACCATTTTTTATGTTTTGTGTGAAATTTAACCAATTATCTTGTCTACCCCACGTTAAGACACTCCAGGCACCCCCAAGGGACTATTCAATTTCCAGCGTCTGGGTATAGTTCAACGAACCATCTCTCCAACGTCAGATTAAGACAATCCCGGCATCCCAAAAAGGCTATCCAATTTCAAGTGTCTGCAGATGTGTAGGGAATGGACATGTGGTAAGGATAGAGGGTCAAGACGATGTTGTCGAGAAGGGCAGTCATTTAAGATTTTTAACAACTTAAATATATCTCAAAATAATTATGTTAAATCGTTTAATATATGAAAGATTGAACAATTGTTTTCCAAACAATTCGGTTAATATTATTGTCACATTAATATTTTGCTTATTATTAGGAAGCAATGCGAAAAAAAGCCGAACACTATTTTAAATTGATTATTAAACCTTTGTTTAATAAAGTTGATAAAGACTTAAGTCTCTTTATTTATCTACTAAATCTATTTTATTTAGCATACTTTATTTACATATATATTTTTGCGGAACTTATAATAATTTTTTAAGCCTTAAATTATATTATTTAAACTTTACGCTATACGAGCACATCTCTTAGAATTATGATTTTATATAGACTATACTAATAATAATTTGTTTCTCTAATTAAATATATATTTTTTATGAAATTTGAAATTATATCAATACTAAAATTTAATACATAAAAAAAGTTGCAGAATATTTCTTAATCTTTTAATAGGACATTTATGAAAAAAATACATTATGGTAGAATAGATTGAAGTTTTTAGGAAAGATAAAATTGATGAAATTTCTAAATGCTATTACTTAAAATATAAAATTATGTGAAATATTTTAATAGTTATAGAAATTAACAGCATCCAAATGTTGGTCCATTCCGTTTGCTTTCTCCCTTACAAAATAGAAATGTTGGTTCTTCTAGTCCTTTATTTTGTAGACTGTTCATGATTTAAGTATAGTAGAACTCAATAGATACAAAAAAATATAATAGAATCGCTCTATGGTCATATTTTGCATATTTTAGGCTAATTAACCGGGAATACATTGACGTGTATTTCGAGCCACTAACCACCCTTTGTTTCAATAGATTGATACGAAGAAATCTTATGTACCAAAACCCAGAGCTCTAGCCAATTGGCCATCAGATAAAAAAACATAAGAGATACACGTATAAAAATAATATTATCTACTTCAGGAAATTTTTAAATCTAATTATACTTAATTCAATCCAATTGAATGATGATATACAAATAAAAAATTGTGTCTGGAATAGAATCTAACAAAAAGCTTTATCTAATCGGAAATTTATTTATTATTACATTTATTTTCGGCAATACATTCGTATAAAAAACTTCTTGTTAGCTAACATATAAACATTTTAATGCTTTTCTCTCCTATAAAATGCAAGATTTATCTGAAAGATAAAACTTTTTTTTCTCCCCAGACGAATAAATGAAGGGTTATCCTATGATGATAAAAGGCGTACTGGGAATAATTGTCCTAATTTACGTCAAGATGCCATTCGCATTCCATTAACCCTTTTCCACAGAATGTACTAGAGGAATTTCGGCACTTAAAAGAACACTAAGAGAAGTACGACACTAACTCCTTCTCTAAAGATATACGTGCAGAGTAGACCTTTCAAGTTCATAAAAAGAAAACAATTGAACAAGTTTTGAAAGGATATTTTGAAAAGAATTGGTCAGCATATGTGATACTAATTAACCATTTGAAAAATCAAATTATATTGTTATAGGTATTTAGATTTTAAGATTTTTTTTTTAAATTTTTAGTTTAATTGAATATATAAATTTATCAATAGATACTAATATTTTCAAGATAAGAAATTTTCAGTTTGTAACTAAGTATAAAAAATTAACAATAAGTATATAAATATTAATTGATAACAGTAACTCTGATAACATTAACTTCTAACTTGTTCTGAAGTATATTTAAAATACGCTCGTACGTTTTACTTACTATGTATATCTTTTATTGATAATCTAAGTAATTGTATCTGTACGGTAAATATGAAAAAATTAACTGAAAACCTGATTACTTTATCTATATATATTTTAAATTGCTTAATTGGGAACGATTGTTTATATTTACGTTCATGATTTTGCTTTCCATAATCTTAAATGAATATTAGAGGAATTGCAATAAAATAACAGTTACAAATATGCAATAACAAACTTCTGTTTTCAAAATAACAATTATTCCAAAGAAAAAAGCAAAAATTGCATACTCATAAAGAAAATAATATAAATCAGTAATTATTTTTTTTATATTTATAGATTTCTATTAAGATATAAGTAAAATTTCTCAATTTAAAAATATTATGTTTACAGTTGGAATTAGTATTCATACCTAAATTTTAGTTACCTATCAAGTTGAGTTTACTATCATTTTATTATTGAGTTTATTATGCAATATTCTAGCTGAAAATTTTAAATTTTTCCTGCAGAACGTTTAACTGTTTTGTACTTTTAGTTATTTTGTAAATAATGTCTGGCCTTTTCTATAACATTTTTAATTAAAATTTGTTTATATGTTCTTTTCATTTCTACGATAATGGGAAAATTTGAATGAATTGAGTTCTATAAAGCCATAGGTAACAACATAATATTTACCATGAACAGTAAATTATAAAAAAATTGATCATACTGTGATAAGAGTTTTGTTACGGAATCTATATATGTTCACATACATTATAAAAATTTTTTTATAATTAATGTATCATAAATTTAATATGCAATTGGTGATTAAGATACAATTCAATTTTCTTTATAACTCATTATATCAAAATTTACCATTATGTTCCCTACTGAAAATTTGGTCTTTAAATGCTAAATTTTTTCAATCTCAACATTAATATTATAGTTATAGGTATTTTTTTCTTATTGCCAAATTTATGCAATCGGATTAAAAAAGACTATAACATTTTCCTTCTTAAATAAAATTTTCTATAATATGTAATTCAGTTGCAGTTAGGCAATCTTCTTTAAACCCCACTCAATCAATAGTTTTCTAAGAAAATGCGGCATCTAAATAAAAATATCCAATCGCTTGAACAACAAAAAAGAATACAAGGGTTCATTCTTCCTACCATGAATCAGGATTCATTTACAGAACAATGATATTCGTTTCTCTTCCCTGGCTCAAGAGGACGTCCTCCAATTCGATATCCTTTCTGCGTTCAATGAAAGCTAATGAAGCCTGCTATTTGTGAAATGTGAAGAATGTTTTCAGCTCATCCTTTTAACTTTCAGTCAACTCTTTTTTCCAGGCAGTCAGCGAGAGTCATTTGAGCTTATTGTTGCCATGCCATGTATCCCATGAAATCTTGCTTCAAAAGAAACATGGAGTGGCAGTAAAAAGTTTTTTTTATCCTGGTAGTCAGATGGAGTGGAAATATAATTCTCTATCGGTTCTGCTTTCATTTCGCGTTTTTAAAGATGTTTTCCCCGTTTTGTAATATATTTGAGATTTTCTTTTGATATCAATCTTTATCAAGTAGGACGTTTTAAGAAAAGGATTTTTTTTTACTTATTGATTTAATTCTTAAAAGGATTGTATTAGTTGCATTTCACTTTTTCTTCCAAATTATTTCAATTTTTAAAAATAGTTTATTAGTAATTTTAAAAAAAATTGCAAATGTTTTTTAAATCTGTTTGGTACTAGCATATATTAAATGCTTTAAAGAAATTAAAATCTTTATAAATTTGTTATTTTTAACATGTGTGAACATGATGTTGCCCTGATTAAAGGTCCGTGGAGTTATCCGAAAATGAGAGTCAAGCAAATATTAACAATGCTCCATTGCAAAATTTTGTGAAAAATTATAGTTTGGGCCCATTAACTCTTGAAATGATACATGAACAATGTTAATCTTAAGGAGTTTTCTGAGAATTTGACTTTTGCTTGAATTTTTTTGTAGTATGGTTTTCAAACCCTTTTCACGGTTTGAGTTGGGATTTTAAACATTTGTTATATCCAATGGCTATAAGTAATCGTAGTGAGTTAATCAAATCCTTCTTTTTGAAGTTTCATATTTATCAATTTTGACATTTTTCCATATTGAGCTTATAGTGCTTCTTATTATATTTGGAATACTTCATTCTTCATTTATGCCTAGAATTTTCAAACTTTGATATGTTCTTTTGGCTATGGAATGTTATAGTGTTTCTTGTAGAATTGGGAATACTTCATTCTTTATTTACGATTACATTTTTCTTACTTTTGAATATTCTTTTAGAGATTCTTGAACAATTCATTCTTCATGAAGTTCTTGATCTAATTAGCATTGCTATATTTATGTGACTATTGAATTTGGTCATTCTTATAGTATTCCAATCAATTGCTTCATATATCTTGCATTATTTAACATTGGCATATTCTTGAGTTTATTCATCCGTTCTCGAATTGAAATTTGTCAAATTTCATTTTAGTTTTTATTTGTTATTCCATTAAAATATATGTTTTTTGTTACAAAAGGTACAAATCTTAAACTTAATTAAAAAAATGTCAAGTTGAAAAAAATGTAAAGTCCAAACGTTTTCATTTGTAAGACATGCGATCCTGCAGGGAAACATAATGAAAACAGTCAATCTATGGCTTCCATTCCAAAGATGCTATACAAAAGACTTACTTTTAAAGTTGGGTCAGTTCAAATGAAAATCACAATAAATGTCTCCGTCTCAAAAAAGATAGTCAGAACAGTTTGATTTCAACTTTCATATAGTTAGGTTTCCAGAAAATGATTCTTTACAATTGAAATAAACAGCTTCAATTGAGAAATGATAGGGAAAATGTAATACAAGTCCAAGTCTAGTTTTATTTTCCATTTAGTCTTAAAGATTCTATAGAGGATGTTTTGAAGTGATTTATTTTATATTAGTATATTTGTAGACTTGTTTTTCGTCATATATGACGTTACGAAAAAAGATTTTTTTTTTTTTGTATTTGATGAAATAAATTTAAAAAACATTTTTTTCAAAATTGATAATCAATTTAGTTTATTTCATCATAAAAAATTAAATTATTAAAATAGATAATTATATAATTGATAAAAAATTAAAATAGATAATATATAATTGATAAAAATGATTAAAATAAATAATTATATAATTGATGAAAATGATTAAAATAGATAATTATATAATTGAATTACTTCAGTCCTGCGCTAATAATAATATTCAATGCATATATCAGGCAAAAAACAACTCCACTTTTCAACAAACAGTTTTAAAGTCAAGTAAATTAATTAGTGTATTTCTTACCATATTACTTAGAATGGCCAAGTTTCACATGAGCAGTTCTACTTTAACACATTTTTAGTAGTATTCCTTTAACATCACATTTAGGGCTACAGAAAGATGTATTCAGAATTTCTAATCAATTAATGTATATTTTATATTTTATACATGATAAATACGTATATACATAATTTTCAGGTTATTGTTGGCTATTATGCTCATTTTATTAATATATGTTTGTTTAAACACTTTGGAAAACAAAACTAAAAAGAAAACCATTTTAAACTTTTTTGGTTGCATACATATGTTGTAATGTATTCGATAGTACATCAAACAATATTTTAATATTAAATTAAGTAAATGCACTTTTTTTTTTACTTTTGATAAAAAGATTATTTATTTTTCAATTTATATCATTTAAAGTGAGTTATTTAAAATTTATAACATCAACCTGAATAAATAACAAAAAAGAGTTTTTTTTTCTACTAGCAAATAATTTATACATTTTTTTCCTTTTCAAAAGATCATCAATTTTGTCAATTCATTCGTATCAAATTTTTTACAAATCATTACTGCCCTGTCGCCAGCACTTTTTTTTTTATTATGATCAAAAATAATTCCTCAAAAATTTTTAATGTAGTCAATTTTTTCTTGTAATTGATTTCTATCCCTTTGTTAGGTTAGTCGATTTGTCTTAGTTTTTCACAAACGTTCAGACACGTCGTTTTTGACATAGCAATATCTGAATCTATGATATGCCATCTTCATACTTTTAAAATATCTTTTTTTAGTATCCATAGTGATCCTAACGGTTTTAATAATTCCTTTTTCATTGTAATAACTTTTTTAGAACTCAAAGTTAATGAATTTACAAGAATAAACTATAAGAAAAAGAAGTGAAAATTCAAATAGTATCGTGTGCTGATATCAACTGTACTATTGAGGTTAGAGGATATTCGTGATTTGGGTCAAGAGATGTAAACAAGGATATTATAAGGTGTCATGATTCATTTTGATGCACAGAAGTCGTACTCCAAATGAAATGCTGTATATTAAATAAAATATTTCACTTTTAAACAGGACATATATCGAATTGGATATATTTAAGAGTAGACGTAAATTGATATACATGAACAACAAAATATATGTATCACTATACATAAACTACAATATACATATACACTATACATAAACTACAATATATATGTGCACTATGCATGAATACAGTATATATATATATATATATATACATCCTACATATTACAATATATATTTATTTATGTATCACTATGCATAAACTACAATGTTATTCCACCAAATATATAGAAATGTTTTAAACAGTATTCAGAATACAATATGATTTAAAAGAAATATTTATATTTATTCTTCGCAGTACTATATTTAATATACATCTGTTTATTTTCATGAAATTTAATATTAAATGCATTAAAGAATAAATTTCATAAAATAAAGAAATATATGATAAACATAGTACTTAGACCAGAGTTTATAAAATTTATTTATTTCACAGTACTTAGCAGCATCATTAAATATTTATATTGATTACTAGTATTATATTTAATATATTTTTTTATTTCTATGAAATTCAATGTTAAATATATTAAGAATAAATTTCATAGAAATAAACAAATGTTTGTTAAATATAGTACTTAGACCAGAGTTTATAAATATTTATTTCAGGCACTTTGAGTCACCAATATGTTCAGCATCATCTTCATGGAGATGGGAAGAGGAAGACTGATTTGTCCTTCCCATCGTGCCCGATTACGAACCCTATTCATCACATGACACTCCCATGACGTCACGAAGCCAAGAGTTGAGCTTTCATAGACGTGATGAATTATTTTCTTTGCCATTTTCCCCTTGCCAAGAACGAATGATTTTTTTCCTTATTTTGCCATTACTGGAAGTGTGCATAAATGGATACGGATTGTTTCTTAAGCCCTTAGGTGTCGTGGCAAAACTAAAAGAGATAATGGATTATATTATTCTGTCTGGGAAATAAATTATAAGCATATGGACAATTCAGCATCATTACAGGAAGATGTATAATGTTGTTGTAACAAAGATGTGCATGTGTATTGTGTTCAGAAAACACAACTTTCAGTTTAAGCAGAGTGTATAGAAAATGATGTACTATTCAATAAGAAATAATGGTTGTACTAATCTAATAAGAAATAATAGTTTTCAATACATTTATTTATGGAAGTGCTTTTATAAATAAATTTATCTAAAATATTTTCTTCTTTTTATAGTTAATATTAATAAAAGCATTACAAATATCTTAAATATTTTCAAATTAAAAATCGTTTGTTTATGATGGATAGTTTGGTAAGCATAACCTTATATAATATGTTTTGGATTCTTTTGTAATTAGAGAAATATGTTTGTCAATATGAAAATGTAATTAAAAATTATTTTTTTCTTCAATTTTTAAAATAATAAAAAATGTTCATACATGAAGTTAAAATGTATTAGTGTGCATGTTTAATCCTTCGGCGCATGTATGCATTTCTTACATAGAAATAATAAAAGAAACATTTTGACACTAATTTCATTATTTTTTCACTAACAATAAATTCAATTTATAAAGCAAAATACTAAAGTATAACAACATACTAGTGTTAAAAAAAAATCATTTTTAAATTATTATTCAAACAACATTTTTGTATAAATCTGGTCTGTCTTCTATATACATTAAAATTCCATTCTACCATTTTCCATGGGTTTGAAATGTTAAAAGTAACCGGAGGAGTATTTTCATCAAATATCCTAGAATTATAAATTCACTTATTTTAACCAATTTCTAATGAGTCAGTACCTTGTTATTGAACTCTTCAGAGATATATAAATACTTTTACAGTTTTGAATACTAAAAGATATGAACAAAAGAAATGGGGTGTTGAAATTCTTCCATAATATAGCCGCGTTGAAACTGATAATATGCTTACAATAATAAAATACCATAATTTATGAAAATTGCATGTCATTTAAATATCATTTATGATTTTAATTACTCCAATTGTTAGTTTTTCAAACAATAAATAAGTTGGAATTTTATGCTGCATAAAATAATATAAGTTATATTACATTGAATTTCATATAAAGAAAAGTCTGAATTGAAAGAATGAAATTTTCAAACCTGAAACTCTAATAAATGAAGACGAAAAGAAAATTCCAATGTTTATGCATAATAAATTTGTTTTGTCTGGAAGTCTTTCCTTTGAGTTTAGCATATTAAGAATACTATAATTCACATTAAATTCTCTGGGATTGCACGGCCTGGAATTCAGTGTGTTGACTTTCAAAATTAGAGATCTAGTTACGTTGAGAATAGATCGATAGCACCACAGGCCATAAAATAATTTTTTTTTGCACGAGGAATAGGTGAGGAAGGTTGGTAAGCCCCAAAATGACAATTTTGGAGAGTTTTTTAGTCTCAAATTGCAGTTGAAAAATAAAAGTGTAGTGTGCCAAAGATTCCACTTGGTGCATCCAGGATAAACAGAATCTGATACAAATCTGCTATTACAAGGTTTTGATGCATTTAAAAAGACATCATCTCAAGATGATTATTTTTCAAAAAAAGAAAATAACTTATCTTATATAATATTTTTCTATGCTATTTTAATTTTTAATTACACAAATGCATTATCGATATACGCAGTGTACATTTTAAAAAAAGTAAAATGATTTTTATAATTATTAGTAATTGATCATTAATTAAATCTTATTACTCAATATTTGGTTTCCAATAATAAGTACCAAATCCTATTTTATTACCAAGCACTCCTAAAAATAATATATCTAAGTACATTAACTTCTCTTGCATAATTTTTTTTTCCATCCTGCTATAATTTTGATAATAAACGCAGTCATTATCGATAGATGAGGAACTCTGCCCAAAGTACACAAGTTTCTGACGCGGGGTTGATACTCGCCTCTTTCTCACTTACAGTTGAGATATCGGATTTGCAGCATCGAATTTTCGGAAGTGTAAACACTGCACTGTTTGATAGTCTCGCATGAAAGGGAAGCGTTCAAATTACAGGTCGAAGCGTAAACATGCGCCTGGTGTTTGTTCTGGACAAATGCCAGAAACACCATTCTCCAATTAATGGCTGTTATCGGGAGTTTGGTATCGTGTACTAGTGTTTGATATAGGGCGCAGTCATTACTGATTTTTTTATCTTCAGGCCATTATATGGCTTGATTATATTAGTTATTAAAACTTGTGGGAATGTGTTGCTGGAAGTTTTATTTTCTTCCTAATGGAAGTCATTATTTGCTATCATACCTATTATTATAGATTTTCTTGCCTAATAGTAGCATTTTAACTTATTGATTGTTGAATCCATCGCCTTGTAATATAAAAGTTTAAGAGAAGTCCAGGTTACGAAAATTAAAAAAAATTTTGAAAATTTTAGTTTCTGATGTTTAAAAATTGTATTTTAATTCTAGATATTACATTGTAAGTCTTATAAGAACCAGTTCCATTAGCAGATATTCTAAAATAATAAGATATTCAGCATGAAAGGACGATGAATATATTTCAGACATTTTGTTGTATTTCTAGAGGACCCTAAATTACTGAATCGTGCTTTACAATGAAAAGCAGATGCTAGTTTTTCTCATTTATTTTGCATATGTGATATAAAAGATAATACTATTTAATAGGAATATAATTACCTTTTTAAAATTTATTATTTCGTATATGACCAATATTACAATTTAAAATTCAATTAAAATAGAAATTCAGTTCACATTTGTAACTCTTTTATTTATCATAAATGATATATTTTAAAAAGTTTTAAATCTTTTGGCATCCTAAACATAATTACCACCATAATTATACGTATTCCATATAAGAGTAAAATATTAATATATTCAGTAACTTATTTAGATTTTAAAGTTATTTGAATGCTTAGTTGTTCAAAAATTACAGAAAGAAAGTTACAGTATATATATAATCTAATGTTAATTCATACGAAATTTAATTATTGAAATTGTGGATCGAATTTAACTAACTGGAAAATAAATTAGATATTTAAATAATTAAGAAACCGAAGTTAACTTTAGTGTGAGTTGTTAAAACCAACACTTCCTGGTGCTTAAAAATAAGTTTCTTAAGAATACAATTTTGTATGCGATAACATATTTCAAAAGGCAAAGATCGCAAGGCAATGTCCTAATGGATACGTTTCAAAGTTAACTTCAGGAACATTGACTTTTGAGCATAATTACCAAGAGATAAAATTTGGCACGAAGACGTTTTCCAAGTTCCGAAATAAAATTGAATTTGTTTGAAGTATCTAAAACTAGTTAAATAGTCTCCCTTGTAATTAGCAGCTCTTTAATTTGGAACTTCATATCTTTAGGAAAAGAAAGCAGAGTTGTGAAGTGAAGTTTACCGTAACTTAAAAGGGTAATGTGAAATTATTTAATTTGTACTTATAGATCTTTTAGAAATTCGGTGTCGGGGAGGATTTTCAGTTTTATTTCTTTTTTAATGTTTATGTGTAGAACCATGAATGGTAAACATCGTATCATTAAACACTACCTATTAAGTTAAACTAAACATGTAGTTTTTGCTTTTTGATTATTCTTACTCAAAAAATATTTTAATTGTATTTACATTTGCAATGCACTAAGCATATCTAAATGAATAGAAACCTGTAATTGTAAAAACCATAGAGTATTTTGTTATAAATAATAAAAGTCTTAAAAGCTGAACGACATTTAAATTTGATAAACGATCATCAATAGCTTCATGGTTACCATATTAACTTTCTGTGTATTAATATGTAAACATAAACACATGTTTTTCATTTCAGCACTAAACATCATTTAGAATTTATTACTAAATATTCAATTTGGTGTAATGAGAATTTCAGCTTTATTTCTTTTTAATATATATGTATGGAACCAGGAATGATACACTTTACATCATAAAAGCACTCCTTATCTAGTTAAACTGAAAATGTAGTTTATTTTTTTTAATTAATTTACTCAAAATGTTAATTTATTTAGTAAAATTTCAATACAATAAGCATAACTAAATGAATGAATGTGTGTAATTATAAATCATAACACTTCTGGTGCTTAATAATAAAAATCTTAAGAATAATTTTCAATTGATAAAGTATTTCAAAGGCAAAGATCTCTAACAATGTATCCAAATCTTCCAATATTAACTTTCTGTGAACATTGACTTAATTGAGCATAATTACTAATGTAAAAGTTAATCTGGCGTTTTCCAAGTTCCAAAATATAAAGCGAACTGTTTTTTTGGAAGTTTCTTATATAAATAAGTCTCCTTGTAATTAGCGCCTCTTTAATTTGGAAATTCATATCTTCAGGAAAAGGAAAGCAAAGTGGTGAAGTGAATTTTACCGTGAACTTAAAAGGGTAATGTAAAAATTATTTAATTTGTACTTATGGATCTTTAGAAATTTGGTGTCATGAGAACTTCAGTTTTATTTCTTTTTTAATATTTATGTATGGAACCATGAATGGTAAACTTCGTATCATGAAAGCACTTCTTATTTAGTTAAACTAAACATGTTTAGTTTATGTAGTTTATTATGCTTTTTAATTCTTCTTACTCAAAATTTTAAATGTCTTAAATAACATTGCAATAGAATAATTTAAACTAACTGAATTAAAATATGTAATTATAAATCACAGAGTAATTTTGTTAATAATAACAAAAATCTTGAAAGTTCAACAATAAAGAAGTCATCAATAGTCTCTGGTCTCCATATCTTCCACTATTAACTCTTTATTAATTAATTATTACTGTAATTAAGTGTGTTAATATGCATAATAGATGCGTAATAATATGCATAATAATACACGTAATATACAAAAATCTAAACACATGTTTTCCATTTGAGTTTCTAATGATCATTTAAAATTTATTACGAAATATTTAATTTGACGTCTTGAAAATTGGGTGACACCAAATTGAATTTCATTTCAAGTTTTTTTTTTAATATTTATCTATGGAACCATAAATGGTAAACTTCGTAATATGAAAGCACTCCTTATTTAGTTAAACTAAAAGTTAGTATTTTTTATATTTTTTTAATTTTTTTCTAACTCAATATTTTAATTGTATTTAATAACATTGTTTACAATAAGCATAACTAAATGAATTAAAGCAGCGTCCATTAATTACAAATCAGAGTGCAATTTTATTTATAATAATAAAAATCTTGAAAGCTGAACTACGTTTAAATTTGGATAAAACGATCATCAATAGTTTCATGCTCTCCAAATCTTCCAATAATATATTTCTGTGTATTAATATGTAATTATTATTATATGTTAGCGTATCAATATGATAGCATACAAAGATAAACGCATGGTGAAAAAAGTCTTAAAAGCTGAACGTCATTTATATTTGGATAAAACGATCAATAGTTTCATGTACTATCCAAATCTTCCAACCTCAGCTTTTTTGTATATCAATATGTTGTTATTGCTGAAAATATGACCACATACAAAATATAAACACATGTTTCCATTTCATATTTTAATGATCATTTAAAATTTAGCACTAAATATTCACAATGCATTTGTTGTATTCGAATGTTCGAATTTTTTGAATGCATTTTATTATGAAATGATTATTTGCTATTATTTCCAACGGCAAGGCAAGTACAAGTAGAATAAAAAAATAATAATAACAAAAATAAAAAGGAAAAAATATACAAAAGAATAAACGTCCAAAAATGCAAAGAAAAGATTGCCTTAAGTGTTCTCTCGCACGCCAATAAAGCGCTGTCTCCGAGTCGCCGTCAAGTACCGCAAATCGTTTTATTATAATCTTAGTGTTTAGATTATTCTATATATATATTAAATATTTATTTTGTATAGCGATATTTTACTATTTTAAGCATGTTTTTAATTTTTAAAAATGTTTGTTATGTATTTTTATTATTTAAAGTATTTAACATTATTCAATATAAAAATTTTGCAAATTTTATTCAGATATTTTTTTTCTAACATGTTATAAATTAAAATAAAATTTAATTGAAATAGTTTAATAAATAAATAATATTTTCAAATAAATATTTAATATAAAATTTAATTAAATTTGGTAAAAAAAAAATGTTTAATAAGTTAATTAACCTATATTTTCAATCATTTTAAATGTAGGTAGTTAGTATATATAAATTGATGTTAATTTTTAATTATTTGAATTTTAAAAATTTCTTATAATAAATTTTAATATATGTATAATATTTTATATTGCTTTAAAACATTTTAAGAAATAAGAATAATTATGTTTTTATCCGCAAAATCAAAAAAACAAAACAAAATGGTTTATTTAAACTAATTTTTAAAAAAAAATATTAAAAAGTTATTCCTCGAGAAAATGAAATTTTACATAAGATTAGAACAAAATTTAAAAAAAAGAATATCTTCAAGAAATTATGAATGACGAATAATCTCCCACGCAATTGTACCTTCAAAAGAAAATAAATCTTAGAGTTTCTCCATTATTTTTATTCTAAACTACAACTAGTAAACACAGCTCCAGCTTATGTGCTTTCAAAGGCTTCTCCAAAAGTCCTGAAAAATAATTTGATAATCTCAACGAATCTTCTCAAATTTCGATATGGTATTAAATTACTGAATAAAAAGCAAAAGCAGCTTTTCTTTCGAAGAGCTTTCATAGAAGAACTGTTTTCTCATTTCGAAATCTTAACTCGAAAATTGAACTTAAAATTGAATTTCTGACTTACAAGTCTTCCAAATTTCTTATTTTGAAGTAAAAATCAAGAAGTCTTTCTTCTGAACTTTTTGCTTTTTCATCGAAGTATTTCAGAATGTTTTCGTAATTTGATTCAGTCTTTTCCATCGCTGCATTAAAAATTACTTTATCTGTATTTACAGACTTATTTGAATATTTTTATTGCTGTATTTGGAAAAAAAAAAAAATGTATCAAGAATCAATCATGAAATACATTTGTGCCATGTGAAATAAAAAATATTCTTTTTTGATAAAAAAACGTAAATACTTTTATTTTAAGTAAATACAAGCAATGCCTGAGGAATATTTAGATACATATTTTATTTATTAATGTATATCTAATATATAAATAACAGGATTAGCAATATGAATTTATTATTCTATAAGAATGGATCTGAAAATTCAATCTAAAATATTTCAATAAATATGTGCTTGTTACGCAATTAAAAATAGAGACTCGAATGAATTGTTGAAATAGTTCCGTTGGTACATTATTAAGTTTATTATAAGGTTTGGATGGAAATTCAAAGCTATTTTAAATTTTTACGAACTTTGTAAATTCTATCATTTGTATGAATATTTCAGTAATACGAACATTGTAAATATACATTATATATATATATATATATATATAATAATTATGTACTGCATATATTATATATATATAAATATATTAACAAAACGCGGCATACATTGTCCTATTAACAAACCAAAAAAAATGCTTTGTAAAAAATTACATATTGTGAATATATTCTCCATGTTCCATTTATATGTGTGTACTAATTTTCACGGTTATTCTTTGAATGGTATGAGAGATGAAAGGTTTTAGCACCATCTAGTGGAAATTAACAATAAAAGTGATAGAAATAACATATTTTCCATACACGAATAAATATCATTTCCAATTTTCATATCCGTTGGTTGAATAGTATAAAGTTGATATACTGCAGTACTATCTGGTTACCACTTACAACAAAGGGGATAGCATAAACATATTCTTCATGTTTTGTAAAACACACACACACAAATTAATCAAAAGTGGTCAAGCCGTTTATAAGGAGTTCAGAGACAAACGACAGAACAGAAGAATTTTATCGATTGCAGCACCACCTACTGGGTCCAACTGTGAATCTCACCCAAACACATACACACAATTTCATCAAAATCTGTCCAACCGCTTAGGATGACATCAATGACAAATTCAATGCAGATGTATATATTGGCAGAGAGAGAGAAATTCTAAATATTGGCTTCATATTTCACCTAATGAAGTATAGAATTTTTATATTCTAGAGCAACAAATCTCACGAAACTCCTGAGAATACTAACCTTCAAAATATACACTCAAGAGCCAAAAAAAAATTATGACCACCCCTACATTTTGCAATGAACTCGCCTGGATGACGTGGAAGGCACGTGATCAGATGGAAGTGTTATTTAACTGCTGCTGGAGAGTCTGAAGAATCATTCTTTCACTTACTTCTGTGTGTGATGGGAAAGGAAGCGGATCTAAGCGACTTTGACAGAGGGCAGATTGTAATGGTTCGAAGGCTCGGAACAAGTATTTCCGAAATTGCACGATTCGTGGGTTGTTCGCGATCTACAGTTGTTAGTACTTACGTAAAGTGGATGAATGACGGTGTATCCAGCAGTAGACGACATGGTGTTGGACGTCCACAAGCTTTCAAAAAAAAATGTCGTCGGAGACTGTCTCGCATGGTGAATCAAAACCGGAGCCAGACAGTGGCTCAGCTGACAGCCCAATACAATGCAGGCAAACGTCCCACTCGTGTGCCTTGGCTGACCAAGCGTCATCGCCAACTGCGCCTGCGCTGGGCCCGGAACATCGTGACTGGCCCATGGATCAGTGGGAGAGAGTTACCTGGTCAGATGGATCACGGTTTATCATTCATCAGCCGATGGCCGTGTCAGGATACGCCGTCTTCCAGGCGAACAGTTGCTCCCTCAATGTACAGTAGGTCATACACAGGCCGGAGGTGGCGGTATTATGCTTTGGAGGACGTTCTCTTGAGCGTCTCTGGGACCCGTGGTTGTGGTAGAGCAGACCATGAATGTTACAGGGTATCTGAACATCATTGCGGACCAGTTGCATCCCTACATGGCCTCTGTTTTTCCAGCTGGAAATGGAATGTTCCAACGGGACAACACCCCTTGTCACAAGGCTAAAATTGCGTTGGAGTGGTTCCAGGAACATGATGCTGAAATTCCAGTTAATGTCCTGGCCGTCTAACTCACCGTATCTTAATCCGATAGAAAACATTTGGGATGTCCTCGAACGGCAGCTCAGAGATAAAAGACCACCAATTCGCAATATCTCGGATTTGAATGACCGTTGATTAAACATCTGGTACAATCTGTCTCCGGCTATGTACCAAGGACTGGTGGCATCCATGCCAAGGCGGGTTGAAGCTGTGTTGCAAGCCAAAGGTGGGCCAACTCGTTATTGACCGGTGGTCATATTATTTTGGCTCTTGAGTGTATATCAAAAATCACCATGAGATGTTTAAAATTTAATTTTCTTAGAACACAAAATGAATCAAAACAAAACATAAATAATTTCTAACAAAACGACTAACCACAAAAAGAGTTATTATGTTGTGAAAAATTACTAATGCAAATGAATTTCTATTCAAAATATAAATAATTACACATTCCAAACAAAATAAATGAATTACCTGAATCTCCAGAACATAATGAATCTCTAATGAACAGGCATCTCTGACTGTGATTGGATCTTGTTTATTTAACTCTACAAATTCAGATATTTACGCTTGAAATCCCGCAGGTGGATATTCATCAACTCTACGAATCCATGTCAAATATCAACTTGCATAAGAGGTGGAAATTAACTGACTCTGTGTTGATTCGTTAGCTGTATAATCTTTCCACTAGGGAATTAATATTTTGTGTTTTAATATGTAATCATCCCATCTAACGATTTTCTTCTACTTTTTATAAAAGATTATATTTGTCTTACAATGTATTTTTCAGATTGTTCTATAAAACTAAGTGTTTAATGTATTGCCATACAATATAAGATAATGATTGTGTAGAAAATTTATTAAATTCATCGGATTTATTTCGGTAATGAATGAATTTTTAAGAGTTCTACTTTAAATTAACGTGGGTGCTAAAACTAGCATTCTGCGCACATATAACTGCAAAATCTCTCTTTTTTCCGATACTTTTCCTCGTGTGCATCTCTAGAAACTTAAAATTTCACACAACTGGCTTCCTCCATAAATAACGAATAGTATCGCGCAGATTGTGCGAAAGACTTTGAAAATGAGGAAATCAGTGTCATTTATAGAGGGTGTAAAAGGCAAAGCAATAACCGTAAAACACAGAAACAATGTTTTTCTTTTATGCTGCAATGTTTTAAGTAAATAAGATACCGAGTTATTCATTCAGTATATCTATTATATATAATTCCTGTGTCACGATATTAGTTCGGGATGAACTCTGAAACTAACAATCAGATTTTAATTTTTTTCTTAAATGTGTGTTTTGTTCTAATTTGAGAGATAAGATAATTTTTATACAGATTTCTTTTTTTATTTAAATGCAAAATCGACGTTTTTCATATTTAGTCATTTGGCGCCATTGACGTCATTTGGCGCAACTAAAATTTCCGATTTCTCTTCCGATGGACGTAATTTTGAAAGTACATTCAAAATACAAGGTCAGGTGTACCATAACATCGGATCGTTGATGCCAATACATAACGAAGGGCCAAAATTTCTTCAAATGTATTTTATGGGCAGTTCTGAAGAACGTGTGACAACTCGATGTCAGTATAATTTTATCGAACAAGCGAGTACAAAGAGCTATTGTAGAATTGTTGGAAAATCTTTTAGAAAAGCATAACCAACTTATTAAATTATTTATTTTGACGAAAGACAGATTAACAAGAAATAGTGTTCATCTCTTAGTTCTTAGTTAAATGAAAGTAATGATTATTAAAAATTTAATTAGGTAAAATAATTATAAAACAGTATTAAAAATCATCATAAACAGTATAAAATTATCTACCTCATTCATTAAATTAATAAAAATTAAACATTTTCTATTCGTTGAAGCTTAATTTGAACTTTTCATCATTCTTTACCAATCACTTCCTTAACAATACCAATTATAGTATCTAATAATTGAACGAAATACAAGAAAGCCACGGCAACGTGTGGCCGGGTCTGCTAGTATTTTTATAATATTTCTTAGGAAAACGAATGATTTTGTTATAACTGGAAGAAACTATATAATTACTATACATCTGTTTTAAGAGAGAGATGGAGTTGTTTTTTTTCGGTCTCATCTCCTATATAAATGTGACTATAAAGTTGTTGACTTAAGGATAAATAATAAGAATAATGTTCAAATAATTAGTAAACATTTAAAAATTAACAAAATAAATAAATAAATAAAAAAAAAAAAAAGAAAGAAAGAACTAAATTAAAATACTTTGCGGTATTCTAATAATAATATTAGACTTTTTCAGAAATGTGTTTAAAGAAGTCTTGAGTAATTTTGATAACATGTTGTATTGTGGAATTTTCTATGAACCATTTAGCAGAAGTGATTTTCCGGAGAAAAATTGATATGTATCGTTGATATTTAAATTAGATTTAGCGGCATATGACTTGTAAAGATAGGCATAAGTTATTTAAATGAAGAATACCTGTGTATAAAAGAATTGATGTTAGAATTTTTATTAATGATGGTCATGAGGAATTTAATTTTAATGTGTTAGAGGTTTTTCTTCCAAGTGTGCTGTTGATCAAAATAAATGATCAAACATATAGTGTTGTTTTTTCCATCGAATAATACTCTAGTTATTTTTAATTTTCTATATTTTTAGTTTTATGACCCACACAGAAAAGCACTGTCTTTCAACATTAAATGCAATTTTCCATTTGTCGAACTAGTTATTAAGACCTATTAGATGATTAGAAAGTGTAATGGTAGGAAATTTATATTGTTGTTTTTACAAAGAATAGCCTTGTCATTAGCATAAATTGAAGATAAAATTTCAGGGTTAGCCGGAATATTTTAGATGAAAATCGAGAAAGAAAGAGTGATATTTTGCTACCTGTGAAATAAATTTAGCAGTCAAGTGAATTTTATTGATTCGAATAATAAAATTTGTTTCATAAATGTAAGATTGAATTATTCTCCATAAGCGAGGAAGGACATTTAGAAATAACAAATTTATAAAGCAAGCCTTTTATCCAAACTCTGTCAAAATCTTTATGAATTTGAAGAAATTCCCCCCGTGCATTGCCTATTTTGACAACCTTCTGTAATATATTTTGTATTGATCGAGTGAGGACTAGATGATAAGTCTAATAAAATCAAACTGCGCAGGATTTAGATTTGTTGTCTGAGACGCACAAATTTTATTTATTGTAAGAAGTAGATTTAGCAATTTTACTATGAAGTGAGAAGAGAAATAGGGTGACAATTTTCAGGGTTAGAAGAGTCTTTGCTAAGTTTTGAAATATGTCCATTTGGCATGCAGAAGCAAAATATTTAACTTCTAACGTTTTACTGATGAGATTGCAAAATAATAATTATAAAAATAATAATAAATATTGTAATCGGAGGAAAGTGGTTGATCATATTCTTTGTGGTATATATGACAAGAGTTGATGAGAGAGATTTTTATTATGTTCACTATATCCGACAGCCTAGTAAGAGTGATAGTATCGTCCTGAAAATTTAGATCAAAATTCCGTAGGGTGTTATTAACGGCATTGTCTACCTCAGAGTTCTTAGAATTATTTAATTTGAATTATTTTTCATGCTTTATTGCGATGATCTTAGCTTTATTTTTATGAGAGGATGCCGTAGATATTGGACCATTTAAGTGAGCAATTTTAGTGCGAACATTTTTAAGAGCCTTAGCGAACCTTCAAGGAGAACCACCTTTTTCGATTGAAGTTCCACTAATATTTCTTCCCAATTTTTATCAGAATAGTTTCTAAAAGCTATTATAATGTTCTTGTTAATGCGATTAAAGATGATTTTATCAATAGAAGTTTTAGTAGATTGCAAGATAATTTTTACTTTGCTACGGATTTTAAAAAATCTTTTAATATTAGGTTGAATCAATTTTTATTAGAATTATAAAAGGTTTTAGAAGAATTACGTTAAGCATTAGTAATGCAATCAGTAAAATCATTAATTCCATTCTCGAAATCATGGCTTGTCATCAAGTTAACCAAATTTTCCAACAAATTAATTAAAAAAAAAACCCGGTTTGTTTTAGTGATTTGATAATTGCACGGAATTCCATAAGCAAAATTAAAAGAGGTATATATAGTGTTGCTATCGTAACTAAATTTTGACAAACAAGAGATTTCAAACGGATAAGAAAAACATTTTACAACAGCAAGATCTAGAGTGGAAAAGGAGCCTAGATCGAAATGCATATAAATGAGAGGAGCTGAAATATAAGTCATTGTAAGATTGCAGAAGATTGATTCCCTAGTAGAATCATGATTCCAATTCAAAGTTGTGTGTTTAGCATTAAATCACCGCCTATTTTAATATTTACAACGAGGTGATTAAATTTTCTAAATGTATTGTAAAAAGAGAGTTATTAGAAGAAAGTGAGATGTAAATAGAAGCGATAATAACTGGTTCCTGGTTGGATAAAACTATGGAAATAATAGTGGTTCCGATATAATTTAAATAAGCAATAATAATATGTTGATAAGGAATAGAATGCTTCATAAAAAAAAATAGCAGTACCACAAAAGCCTGACAATTATGGGGTGGTACATCATTAATTAATTTCCATCATCTCTGAGGCAGTAGTAATTAATATTATAATTTTTATTAACATTAATAAATGTTTCTTGTTCTGACATTATATCCGGGTTATATCTAACCCAAAAATTTTTAAATTATTCCTATCACAAATATTACTAGAATTCAAGGACATGAAAACAAGATCATTTTTAAAATAAGACATTAGTTAAAGTTGTAAGAAGGGGCAAAGGGAAGAAGAAGGTGGTTGCAGAAAGAGCCTGCCTGTCTTTCATTTTCTATAATTAGCCACTGGCTTAAGATTTTTATTCTTGTAAACTATCCGTTTCTTTTTTATATTACCCATTCTTTGCAATTTACTATCCAAACATTTTTTAGTCTTTTGTGTGAAATTTAGCGAATTATCTTGTCTACCCCACGTTAGGACATCTAGGCACCCCCAAGGGTCTATTCAATTTCCAGCGTCTGGTATAGTTCAACGAACCATCTCTCCAACCTCAGCTTCAGACAATAGAGTTATCCGAAAGGTTATCCAATTTCAAGAGTCTGCAGATATGTAGGGGAAGGGACATCTGGTAAAAAAAGAGGGTCAAAATAGAAGAACGACGGATGCTTTTAGTAAGCAGACATTTTAGATTTTTAACAACTTAAAAATATTGTGTTAAAATAATAACGTAAAAATAATTGTGTTTAATCGTTTAATATATGAAACGTTGAATAATTGTTTTTCATTACAATTCGATTAATATCATTGCCAGCCTAACATATTGTGTATCATTAGGAAGCAGTGCGTAGATACCAACACTTTACATTATTTATTCAATCCATTTAATAAAGTTAAGTAAATAATTATGTCACTTCATTTTTCTACTAAATCCGCTTGGTTTTTGTCTATATAATTTTATATATATATATATATATATATATATATTTGTGTGGATGTGTGTTCCATAATAATTTCTGTAGCCATTAAATTAAATTATTTAATTTCAGATTATATTAGCACATATTTTATTATAGTGATTTTATACAGATACTAATAACAATTTGTTTCTCTAAGTAAGTATATTTTTGTTATAATTTCAAATTTTATTAATACTAAAATTTTATAGATAAATAAAGCTGCACTTTTGATTAAAAAAATATTTCTTAAATATATTTTTAAAGGGAATAAGTACTTTTTAGTATGTAATACTTTTTGTTGTTAGAATAAGAATATTTTAGGGATTATAAAAAATTAAATTACTGAATACTATTATTTGAAATATAAAATTCTGCGAAATATTTTAATAGTTATAAAATTTATTATAAAAATATGTAAATACAAGCTTATTAATAAATAATTTATTTAGTCTTATTCTATAATAAACTTTCCCAAACTTTTATCTTTAAAGCAAGTAAAGTTTTCGATTGAAATATTTTACCGAATGAAATGAACATTTAAAAGTTTTTTAAAAATAGATATCAAAGAAGAAATTTTTTGAACCTTGAAATTTTTAAAAGATATATTTTTAAAAATAGAAATAAATGATCATCTATATTTCTATCAAATGGTGGAAATTTAAATGTTGATATAAAATGTTCTCATATTCCCATACATTTTTGGTGATCCTTGAAATTTAAATGATCGATAATATGATATATATATTTTTTTTGATCCTTGAAATTTAAATAATCGATAATAATATATAATTTTACATGAAACTAAATTTCAATACTGAAGTTGAAATTTGTGAGAGTTAGAAGTTGAATAGCGAGTTTTTGAGAAAAAATAAAGAAAAAAGATTAATTATTAAATATTTTAAATATTTTTCGATTACACGTAAATAATGCAATATTCAATATTGATTATAATTTTCCAGTCAACACAATCTCCGTTACTGTTCAAAGAGACAGAATTTCCATTGATGACATTAAAGTAATTTCCACCAAGTATGACAAAAATACGACCAATTGACTTTATGAGAAAGAAAGAAATAACTGGCTTTCTACGACGTAAGATTTAGTATCTAGTGTAAAAATCAAAAGTTACAATTGTTGCTTTAAAAACTCGAGAACAATAGAAAAATGTGAGTGAATATTCCGTATCGACAATTGAACTCATTGTTGAGTGTATTTCTTTTTTTTCTCCTTTATAACATAGAAATGTGTGCATTCCTTTGTTTTCCTTTACAGTTTATTCCTTTGTTTACTCCCTTACAACATACAAATGTTCGATCATTCTTTTGTTTACAACATACAAATGTTGGTTTCTTCCATTCATTTATTTCTATAGATTGTTCATGATTTAAGAAAGTATAACTCAATAGATAAAAAATTAATAGGTTTGGTTCGTCGAATCGGAAAACAAACTTCCATTCCATCGCCATGATTCCAACCTGAAGCCTGTGGCACCAAAGGCCAGAGCGCTAGCCAATTGGCCATCAACTGGCAAAATATACTAGGAGATACACGTATAAAATATAGTAACTAATTTAGGAAATTTTTAAAATATAATTATACTTAACTTAATCTAATTGAATGATGATATAGAAATAAAAAAGTGAGTGTCTGGAACAGAATCCAAAAATAAGCTTTATTTAACGGAAATTTATTTACTATTATATTTATTTTTCGGCAATGAATTCGTATAAAAACTTCTTGTTAGCTAACATATAAACACTTTAATGATTTTCTCTCCTATAAAAGCAAGATTTATCTGAAAGATAAAACTATTCTTTTATCTCCCTAAGACGAATAAATGAAGGGTTATCCTATGATGATAAAAGGCGTACTGGGAATAATTGACCTAATTTACGTCAAGATGCCATTCGCATTCCATTAACCCTTTTCCACAGAATGCACTGGAGGAATTTCGGAACTTAAAAGAACACTAAAAGAAGTACGAAGCTAACTTCTTTTTCTAAAGAGATACGTGCAGAGACCTTTTGAAGTTCAGTTTAAAAGAAAACAATTGAGAAGCTACAAATGAAGTTGTGAAAAGTTGTAGAACAGCATATGTGATACCAAATTAACCATTTAAAAGATCAAATTGTATTATTCTATGTATGTAGATTTTGAAATAATTTTTATTCAAATTTGTAGTTTAATTGCATATCAATTTATCAAAACACCAATTTATTTAAATGTTATCGGGACAATTATTTCAAATTAAAAACCAAAATTTACCTATTCAGAAAGAAAAAAGGTATCAGTTAATCTTTTTTGATACTTTAATTCTATGCAAGCTAAGCAGTTTCTCAACTTAAAAGTATAGGTGCTTGGTAAACAATCATAGCAAAAACAAAATGATATCGCTCTAAATAAATAAATCATATGTATTACTATCCGCAGCTTTCTTGGCAGTGGAAAACCTTAAATCTAAAATACGTTCTTTTTCAAAAACAGTTATTCTGTTTGATTTTAGATCCGGCATTGCAGCAATCGCTTTACATGACAGTTTGCAATTGTAACCAAAAATAATACAAGGTATCAAGTTCCTTAATGAAAATGGTAAATACATCACTTTCAGTGGATTCCATTACAAGTTGGAACTGATGAAACTAAAGGGCACATTTTCTGGCAAAAAAAAAAAAAATCCCCCAGAAGTTCCTTGACAGTGTCCTTTCCTTCTTGACTTCTGTAGGAGACATATACTGGATAAAATTAAGTCATCGTATATTAGTGAGTTATTATCGAACACCAAAGAAAACGTCTGGGAGACAATCGGGGATGACTGGAAAATATTTAGTCTAAAAATCGCAAAAGAGGCTGTTGCCAATTTTAGATTAAGAACTGGACACGACTGCCATGGCGAACATATGGTCAAAATAGGGATTGTGAACTCTGAAGTATGAGTTTTATGTAAACCATAAAAGGAATAAAGCCCATCTACTTGTTTGCTCGAGACTGGACTCGCCATTCTCTCGTAAGTTAAAGAGAATGGCGATTTTTGGACTCTTTACAGGAGGGCCAAAGAAAACATGTCCTGATCACACGAGGCTTTTATTATGGTGTTTCTAGCTTAGTGCTCCTTTTAAATTTTTATCCAAAGAGAATTTAACTTGCTTTTAACTCCTTTAAGGCATTTTGCTAATTTTTGTTAATAGTGTCTGTTTTCCCCTTTTTCATTTTAATTTGTTTATGTGTTATTTTTATTTCTGCGGTAAGTGGTCAAATTTGTATGAATTGATTTCTAATAAATCCATAAGTAACAACATAATATTTGATGAAGATTCGTCATTAAAAAAATCATACAGTAATGAAATTTTTGTTACGGAATCTATATATGTCACATACATTATAAAATTTTACTATCATTAAATTTCTGTCATAAATAAAACCATACGAATTTTTCCTGAAGATGTAATGTCGATTTTCCATGTAACTCTTTATATCAATATTTATTATTGGTTCCCTACAAAAATCTTGTTGCTTATTTTTAAGTCTTTAATTCAATTTTATTATCAATGCTATAGTTATTTTTTCTTTTTTTTTCTTTAAAAAGACTATAACATTATCCTTCTTAAAAAAAATTTTTATGCTTTATAATTCAGATACAGTTAACCAATCTTCTTTAAACCCCTCTCAATCAATAGTTTTCCAAGAAAATACGACGTCTAAATAAAAATATCGAATCGCTTGAACAACAAAAAAAGGATACGAGGGTTCATTCTTCCTACAATGAATCAGGATTCATTTACAGAACAATGATATTCGTTTCTCTTCCCTGGCTCAAGAGGACGTCCTCCAATTCGATATCCTTTCTGCGTTCAATGAAAGCTAATGAAGCCTGCTATTTGTGAAATGTGAAGAATGTTTTTTCAGCTCATCCTTTTAACTTTCAGTCAACCTCTTTTTTTCCAGGCAGTCAGCGAGAGTCATTTGAGCTTATTGTTGCCATGCCATGTAGCCCATGAAATCTTGCTTCAAAAGAAACATGGAGTGGCAGTAAAAAGTTTTTTTTTTCCTAGTAGTCAGATGGAGTGGAAATCTATCGGTTCTGCTTTCATTTCGCGTTTTTAAAGATGTTTCCCCGTTTTGTAATATATTTGAGATTTTCTTTTGATATCAATCTTTATCAAGTAGGACGTTTTAAGAAAAGGATTTTTTTACTTATTGATTTAATTTTTAAAAGGATTGTCTCAATAGCATTTCACTTTTTCTTCAAAATTCTGTGGATTTTTAAAAATGGTGTATTCAATAATTAAAAAAAAAACTGTAAATGTATTTTTTTAATCTGTTGTGCACTAGCATAAATTAAATGCTTCATATCAATTAAAATGTTTATAAATTTGTTATTTTTATCTCGTGTGAACATGATGTTGTCCTGATTAAAGGTCCGTGGAGTTATCCGAAAATGAGGGTTCAATCAAATATTGGCAATTGCTCCATTGCAAATTTTGGCGGAAAATGATTGTTTGGGCCCCTTAACTCTTGAAATGATTCATGAATAACGTTAATCCTCAGAAATTTTGTGCAGAATTTGGCTTTTAGCTTGCAGTGTTTTGTAGTATGGGTTTGAATCACTTTTCACATTTTGGGTTGGAATTTTAAACATTTGTATATCCAATGGCTATAAGTACTCGTAGTGCGTTGATCAAGTCATCCTTTTGAAGTGTCATATTTATCCTTTTTGGCATTTTTCCATGCTTACTGTGCTTCTTATTATATTTGAAATACTCCATTCTTTAGTTATGCTTATGATTTTTCAAACTTCGATATGTTCTTTTGGCTATTGAATGTTATAGTGTTTCTTGTAGAATTTGGAATACTTCATTCTTCATTTATGCCTAAAATTTTCAAACTTTATCGTATTCATTTGACTATTGAATGTGATAAGGTTTCTTTTAGAATTGGGTATATTTCATTCTTCATATATGACTACATTTATCTTACTTTTGAATATTCTTTTAGATATTCTTGAACAATTAATTCTGCATGAAGTTCTTGATCTATTCAACATTGCTATATTAATGTGGTTATTGAATTTGACCGTTCTTATAGTATTCCAATCAATTGATTCATATATTTCCTGAATTATTAAATATTGTCATATTCCTGAATTTATTCATTCTTCCTCGTTGAAATTTGCAGATTTTTTTTTTATTTCTTATTCCATTAAAACATATGTTTTTGTCACAAAAGGTACATATCATAAATTTAATGAAAAAAAATGTAAAGATCTTGTTTTCGGTTGTAAGACGCGATAATATAAGGAAAAATAATGAAAACAGTAAATCTATGGCTTCCATGCCAAGGATGCTATACAAAAGACTTCCTTATAAAGTGGGCCAGTTCAAAAGAGAATCACAATCAATGTATCCGTCTCAAAAAGGTAGTGAAAACCTTTTGATCTCAACAGAATATAGTAAGGTTTCCAGAAAATGATGCTTTACAACATAGCATCAATTTAGAAATGGTACGAAAATGTAATATAAGACCGAGTCTTGTTTTTATTTCCCATGTAGTCTTGAAGATTGCATAGATGACGTATAAAAAGAAATTTATGTACTTTTTTGTATTTGTAATACTTGTTTTTCGATAGTATCTGATAAGTGCTACGGAAAATTAAATGAATTTCCTTTTTTCTTGATGTTGAAATAAATAAAATTTTGGATTTTTATTTCAAAACCTTTTCCTCATTAAAAAGATTAAATTAAATAATTATATAATTGATTTACTTTAGTTCCTTCGCTAATGGAAATATTCAGTACATATATCAGGCAAAAACAACTCCTCTTTCCAACTTAATCGCTATAAAGTCAACTTTTCGTCAACTTAAGTGTATTCGTCTACCATATTATTTTGAATGGCCAAGTTTTATGTGAGCATTTCTACTCCAACACATTTTCCGTGGTTTTCCTTTAACATCACGTTAACTGCTACAAAGGTATAATCTGAACACCTAACCAATACATGATTATATGTATATAAAATATTCCAGGTTATTGTTGGCTCTTATGCTGCTTATTTTATTATTATTTGTTTGTTTAAACACTTTTGAAAACAAAAATACACAAAATGAAAACAATTTTTTATTTTTTTTTTTTGTTTACATACATATGTGATAATGTATGTGATAATACATCAAACAACATTTTAATATTAAAATAAGTGTTTACTATTAAAATTAAGCAATTGTACTTTTTACTTTTCGATGAAAATAATTCTTTCACTAAGATAAATTATATCATTTAAAATGAATCTACAAGTAGATAACTAAAAAGAGTTTATTTTTCTACTAGCAATATATATATATCATTCCTTTTCAAACTATATCAATTTTGTCAGTCATCATTCGTATTATTATTGCTTTTTTACAAATCATTCCAACTGATGCCCTGTCGCAGCACAGTTTTTAATTCTGATCAAAAATAGTTCTTCAAAATTTTTTTAATGTAGTCAATCTTTTTCTTGGTAATTGATATCTATCTCTTTGTTACGTTAGTCGATTTGTCTTTGATTTTCACAATCGTTCAAACACGTTGTTTTCGGCGCAGCAATATCCGAATCTCCGATACGCATGCCATCTTCATCCATAATGATCCTAAGGGTTTTATTAATTCCTTTGTCATTATAAAAACTTTTTAGAACACATAGTTAATGAATTTACAAGAACAAACTATAAGAAAAAAAGAAGTGAAAGTTCAAATAGTAATATCGTGTGTTGATATCAACTGTACTATTGATTTTTAGAGTATATTCGAGGTTTGGTCAAGAGACGTAAACAAGGATATTATACGGTGTCATAATTCATTTTGATGCACCGAAGTCCTACTCGCAAACTAAATGTTGTATATCAAATAAAATATTTGGCCTTTTTAAGCCCAGGACATATATCGTACTCATGATTGATATAGCTTCTGTTGTGATGGTTCACCCATACATATAAGTCTGAATTTAAATGTGACGCTCTTACAAAGTCATAGGAGACCGGGACCTACGTCTTAAAGTGGACGAAATATACAAGCATCCATGGCATCGCCGGGATTCGATATCCGTTCTCTTAGATCACCGAAGTCGCATCATTGGGACACTCGGCCTTGGGTGGGGTCCCACCTGTGAATGCCAACGTGCCGTCGGCATTCCCAGGTGGGACCTGAACCCGAGTGCCTGGACTTTGGCGCTCAATGGTGCTTGACAGGTTTCGGTTCTAACGAGAACCGGTGCCATGGATGCCGTTGGCGTTAAATTCAATGTAGGTCCCGGTCTCCTATGACTCAAATAAAATATTTCACTTTTAAAGTCAGGACATATATCGGGTTGGATATCATTTAACAGAAGACGTAAATCCCTTCCCATATAAACAATATAAATGCATGGCTATACAAAAACTACAATATGTATCACTAACAAAAACAACAATATATATGTATCACTATCCGTAAACTACAATATATAAACATAAACTACTTTTACTCAACTAGATATATATAAATTATGTTTTAAACAGTATTCAGAATACAGTATGAGGTTAAATAAATATTTATATTGCCTCCTACTAATACTACATTTAATATACATTTGTTTATTTCTATGAAATTTAATCTTAAATATACTTAGAATAAATTTAATAGAAATAAACAAATGTATGATAAATATATAGTACTTCGACCAGAGTTTATAAATATTTATTTCAGGCACTTTGAGTCGCCAATATGTTTTGCATTATCTTCATGGAGATGGGAAGACGAAGACTGATTTTGTCCGTCCCGTCGTGTCCGATTACGAACCCTATTCATCACAGGACACTCCCATGACGTCACGAAGCCAAGAGTTGAGCTTTCATGGACGTGATGAATTATTTTCTTTGCCATGTTCCCTTGCCAAGAACGAATGAATTTTTTGTTCCTTTTTTTGCCATTACTGGAAGTGTGCATAAACGGATACGGATTGTTTCTTAAGCCCTTAGGTGTCGTGGCAAAACTAAGAGATAATGGATTATATTATATTAATCTGGGAAATAAATTATAAGCATATGGACATTTCCTACATATAATTAATAAAAAAAGACATTTTTGGCACTAATTTCATTACTTTTTCAATAATAATAAATTTAGCTTATAAAGCAAAATATTGGAGTGCTTATAACAACATACAGGTGTTAGATTAATAAAAAAAAACATTTTAAAACTATTATTGAAACAACAATTTTGTGTTAATCTATTCTGTTTTCTACATTACTAGACGTTAAAAATTCCATTTCTGGTATCACTCATTTTCCATGGGTGTGAAATGTTAAATAAATCCAGAAGCATCTCTCATACATATATTTTCATCCAAATACACTGAGAATTATAAATTCACTTATTTTAACCAATTTCTAATGAGTCAGTACCCTGTTATTAAACTCTTCAGAGAGATACCTGAACCGTTTTAGAGTAAAATTCTAAAAAAAATACATGAATAAGAATACATGAATAAGAGAAATGTGGTGTCAAAATTCCTTCATAGTATAGTTATGATGAAACTGATAATATAATTAAATCATGAAAATTTCATTTAAAAAAATTATGATTAAAAGCCTTAACTAATCTTAATTACAATAAATTTAAGGATAACAGAATCACACACAGAAATTGAACTCTAAAATAAAAATTTACTTTATCACACATCTTGAAGAAGAAATATGCAAATTATAGGAAACCACCAGAACAGATAGTACGTCACAATGACGACAGTGTAAGAGAGGGGTATGTAAGGAATGGTGGCAAAGAAGTAAAATTGTTCAAGGGCTTTAAAAGCCTTTCAGTGCAATAACCGCATAGTTATGGCACAAAGGAAGCATTTGGATGATTTTTACGTGGTAGAATTATCGGACGACAGGAATGTGGACGTACCCAGCTGGAAGTATCGAGGAACTTGGAATCGCCCAGAGCGTCATCTCAGGCTTTGGCAACGATTCAAGATGATGGTAATTTGTAGATGTTACAGCACAAGTCACCCCGAGTTACAACGCCGAATGAGGAGCGGTATTTAGCAGTTACTGCCAAAAGAAACAAACGGAGCACAGCATCAGAATTGTCTCGTCAGCTACCGGTACGACAGTTTCAAGGCAGACCATGTACAAAAGCACATTGGTCTATATGCTCGTAGGCCTGTCAGATGTTTCCACTTACCGCAACTCACTGTCGCCTGCGATTAACCTGGAGTAGAGAGCATGCATTGTGGACACAGCAACAGTGGTCTGGTGTGAGGTTTTCCGACGAGTCCATGTTTAGTTTGCAGTCGGATTCTCTCCGGACTTTCATATGGAGAGCGCCAGGTAAGCGTTACCACCAAGAGAACACCATTGAACGACCTCCTTAAGGTGGTGCAGGATGGCTAGTTTGGGGAGGAGTTATTCTGGGTTCCAGAAATGAGCTGCATGTTCAGAGTGTAACGATGACAGGCCACATCTATCGGGATGTCATTCTGAAACAACATGTACGTTTGTTTCGGGGCGCCATGGGTGCTGAATTTCTGGTTATGGATGGCAACTTCCGTCCTCACCATGCAAACTTTGTAGACGAATGCCTTCAATTGGAGGATATCACCCGTATTATCACCCGCAGGACATAAAGTAATTATTTTTTTTTTTGCTCGATCAGTAGGCAAGGAGGTTGCTATGTCCCCAAATGAGAATGCTCTGAAAGTTTTTCGTCTCAAATTGCAGTGAAAATATAAAAGTGCAGTGTACCAAAGATTCCACATGGTGCACCCTGTATAATACAGAATCTGATACAAATTTGCTATTACAGTAGAAAATGCTGTTACAGCAGTATATTTAAGATGCTCTCATTTAAAAAGAAAATAACTTCTTGTGTAATTATTTTTCTATGCTTTAATTTTTTTAATTGCGCAAAATAATTATCGATATATGCAGTACATATTATGTGCATACATATTTTGAAAAAGCAAAATTATTTTATAGTTATTAGTAATTGAACATTAATTAAATATTATTACTCAATATTTGATTTCCAATAGCAAGTACCAAATCCTTTTACTTTACCAAGCACTCCTAAAAATAGTACATATATGCACATTAGCGTCTCTTGCACAATTATTTTTTTCCATCCTGCTATAATTTTGATAATAAACGCAGTCATTATCGATAGATGAGGAACTCTGCTAGAGTACACAAGTTTCTGACGCGGTTGATACTGCCCTCTTTCTCACTTACAGTTGAGATATCGGATTGGCAGCGTCGAATTTTCGGAAGTGTAAACACTGCACTGTTTGATAGTCTCGCATGAAAGGGAAGCTTTCAAATTACAGGTCGAAGCGTAAACATGCGCCTGGTGTTTGTTCTGGACAAATGCCAGAAACACCATTCTCCAATTAATGGCTGTTATCGGGAGTTTGGTATCGTGTACTAGTCTTTGATATAGGGCGCAGTCATTACTGATTTTTTTTTTTATCTTCAGGCCATTATGGCTATGGCTTGATTATATTAGTTATTAAAAACTTGAATGTGTTGCTGGAATGTTTATTTTCTTCCTAATGGAAGTCACTATTTGCTATCGTAGCTATTATTAAAGATTTTTCTTGCCTAATAGTAGCATTTTAACTTATTGATTTCTGAATTTATCACCTTGTAACATAAAAGCTTAAGAGATGTTAAGATTACGAATTCGTTATAATGACATCAAAGAATTTTACAATTCTTCAATTACATGAAGAAAAAGTATGAAAGCCTATTTATTTTTCTAGATTAATTTTTCATTTTGGACTGCCTTATAAGAAAAAGAAAATAGTAATAAATATATAATACTATAATATAATAAGATAGTCAACTGATAAAATATTAGGATACATTATTTGAAATTTTTAATTTTATCTGTTGTGTATATATAGAGAATCCTATTAATTTGGTTGGTTAAATACGATTGTACGAAGAAATAACATACCATATGTTCTCGTTCATTAATATTTAACTTCGTATTGTTTGGCACAAATATAAATCTTAGTTAACGATGATAGTATTAAAACATTAATGCCACAGTAAAAAATTATCTTTTTCTTTTAATATTTTAATCTCTCTTTAGCTCATTATGAAACAAGATTAAAATTCTGTATGAGTATAAAAAATAAGGAGATTCTACAAAGGATTTGTTAATTCAATTGAACATATACAAACCCTCTTGCAAAAAGCAATTTTTTATACATTAGTTTCTAGATTCTGATCCAAATCTATTATAGGAATAAATATACAAATTTGCTGCTAATGGTATATTACGGATTCACTATAAAAACATTTACTGGTGTTTTAAATTAAAAGAGGGAATTTGCCTAGTTGTAAATAGCATCTAAAAATACTGAAAGAAATAAGGTTCAAAACTTTAGTGTTGATTACGTAAGTGAATACGAGTTGATAGGCAATGGAATACAGGAATATTGATATAGCACATAGAGAAACAAGTTTTAGAACTACGTCCATCAACTTCCCTTTCCTTGCGATTAATGACTATGACTAATTTCCAGGCGTTTTTATGCAACCTTCAATCACATTCATAAGAAATAGTTAAAAATGGTAACCGTTACAGCTTCAGTGATGGGAGGAGGTGGCGAATCATAGGAGGATAAGATAAGTAATTATAAGATAAAATAATTTCTCAACTTCTCAATTGTTTGGTGATTTTTTATGCTGAAGCAAGAATCTGAAATTAAAGGGGTTTCAGAAGAAACTGTTTTTTCTTTTCTGTAAAAATTAATTTATCGGGTTCAATTTGGTATTCTGATAAGTCTGTTTAAAACTCTGCGAAGAACATCGCCTTTTGTACTTGAGATCTGCAAGGAGTGAGGGCATTCGTTCACTGATAAGTCAAGGTTCAGCCAAAACAATGATCCTTTATATTCATATTATATTCATGTCAAGAACCAGTGTTTAATATATATATTTATATATTAATTATATATTATATATGTTTATTATATATTATATATTTATATATTAATTTATATATTATATATGATTATATTATGTGTCATCATAATTTTTTTCATGACCAGAATCTCAGACCACTGTCTTTTCTCAATAACCGAAAAAATATACCAATAAGATAAGTATAGTTTGATTGTCTCTGATATCTATTGGATGGGCTCACTGATCTCCATATCATTTTTTTCTTATTGCTATGGGAGGTTCTCTTGGAGCCTTATGTTTGCCTTATATTTTTACATGTTGTATTTTTGATAATATACACTGAAGTGACAAAAAGTCATGGGATAGCAATATGCAAATTTTCATATGGCAGTAGCATCGCGTAGAACAGTTATAAATGCGCAGTGCTTTCCCAGAGCTTTTTCATTTCTGTTCAAGTTATTCATGTGAAGAGGTTTTGACGTGATGATGACCGCACGACGGGAATTAACAGATTTGAACGCGGAATGTTAGTTGGAGCCAGACGCATGGGTCATGCCATTCCCGGAAATCGTTAGGGAATTCAACATTCCCAGATCCACTGTGTCAAGAGTGTGTCGAGTATGAAATTTCAGGCATAACATCCCACCATGGACAGCGCAGTGGTCGACCGCCTGCACTTAACGACCGAGACAGGCGACGTCTGCAAAGAGTCGTAAATTCTAAAATTCAGCAGCACTGCGTCAAATAACCGCAGAAATCAATGGGACGTACAAGGGACTTGTCTGTTAGAACTGTGCGGAGAAATTTGGCTTTCTTGGGCTATTCCAGCAGAAGACCGACTCGTAAGTGCCTTTACTGACAGAACTCTGGTGGGCACGTGAGCATATCGGTTGGTCCCTAGATGAATGCAAAAAACCGTGGCCTGGTCCGATAAGTCACGATTTCAGTTGGTAAATGCTGATGGTAGGGTTTCGAGTGGTTATCTCAGCCAGACCCCCCACGAACCATGGACCCAAACTGTCAGCATATAGGGCACTGTGCCCAAGCTGGTGGTGGCTCCGTAATGGTGTGGGCTGTTTTCCATGTCATGGACTTGGTGCTGTGGTGCGACTGGACCGAACATTGACTGCTAAATGCTTATGTTCAGCTACGTGGAGATCCTTGCAGCCATTCATGGACTTCATGTACCCAAACAACGATGGAATTTTTATGGATGACAATGCGCCATGTCACCGGGCCACAACTGTTCGCGATTGGTTTGACGAACATTCTGGACAATTCAACGTAAAAAATGACCTGGCCACCTTAGATCGCCCGACATGAATCCCATCGAGGCATTTATGGGACATCATCGAGAACAGGTCTGTTCGTGCCCAAAATCCTGCACCATCAACGTCTTTCACAATTATGGACGTCTATCGAGACAGCATGGCTCAATATTCCTGCAGAAGACTTCAACGACTTGTTGAGTCCATGCCATTTCGAGTTGCTAAATTTCTGCCGGGCTGAAAGGAGGGCCGACACGAGTGTATTAATAGGTATCCCATGACTTTTGTCACTTCAGTGTATACTGCTTGGTTTAGTAGCTATGTTCTCCATATGCAAAATATTTCTGTATTGATTCGGCAACACAGAATATTTTCAATTGTTATCTGCCCATAACTACAGGGAAATAAAATGTAATCCAAGGGCAAAGAAAAGTGAATTGATATAAAGATCAAAATAAATGTGTTTAATTTCATCTTGGTTCCATTCTTGCACATCGAAAGTGTCAGAGTATAGATTAATAGTAAAACAACCATTGGTTCTTCTCTGGACGATAGCACAATTTTGAAAATGTCATCAATATGATTAACTTAAAATTAAATAATTAATAATTTAACAATTGATATATATTAGAATATTATTTAATAGGAGCATAATTACTTAATAAATATGTATTACTGCTTAGATAATCTATTATAATTTATATTTGAAATTCGTGTACATTATTTAACTGCGTCTTTATTTATCATAAATATTAAAACTTTGAAATTTAAATATTTTACAATAACAACCATAATAACCATAATAACCCCCTTAATTAAACGGATTGCATTTAAAATAAAATATTAATATATTCAGTTACTTGTTTATCTGAATAAGTAACTGAATATATTAATATTTTATTTTAAATATTTTCCACAAAAGTTACAGTATATATCGAAGTATTCATACGAAATTTAATTATTGAAATTGTGGATCAATTTAAATAACTGAAAGATAGAATTACGATATTTAAATAATTAATGGTGAAGTAAACTTCAGTCGAAGTTGTTAGAATTAACACTTCTGGTGCTTAAAAATAAGTTTCTTAATAATGCATTTTCGTATACAATAACATATTTCAAGGCAAAGATCTCTAACAATGTCCTAATGGATACGTTTCAAAGTTAACTTCAGTGAACATTGACTTCTTGAGCATAATTACCAAGAGATAAAATTTGTTCCCATCGTTTTCCAAGTTTGGAAAGGAAGGCGAACTTTGTTTGGAAACATCTTAACTACGTAAATAGTCTCCTTGTAATTAGCGCCTCTTTAATTTGAAACTTCATATCTTCAGGAAAAGGAAAGCCAAAGTTGTGAAGTGAAGTTTACCGTAACTTAAAAGGATAATGTAAATTATTTAATTTGTACTTATAGATCTTTAGAAGTTGGGTGTCATGAGAATTTCAGTTTTATTTATTTTTTAATGTTTATGTATGGAACTATGAATGGTAAACTTCGCATCATGAAAGCCATCCTTATTTAGTTAAACTAAACTTGTAGTTTATGTAGTTTATTATGCTTGTTAATTCTTCTTACACAAAATTTTAATTGTCTTTAATAACATTACAATACAATAATTTAAACTAACTGAATTAAAATATAATTACAAATCACAGGTGATTTTGTTAATAGTAACAAAAATCTTGAAAGTTCAACAATAAAGAAGTCATCAATAGTCTCCATATCTTCCAATATTAACTCTTTGTATATTAATATGTAATTATTACAGATGTAAGTGTGTTAATATGCATAATATATGCATAATTTATGCGTAATATACAAAATCTAAACATATGTTTTCCATTTGATCTTCTAATGATCATTTAAAATTTATTACGAAATATTTAATTTGATGTGATGAAAATTTCATGACACCAAATTGAATTCCATTTCAAGTTTTGTTTCTTTTTTAATATTTATGTATGGAACCATAAATGGTAAACTTCTTTAATATGAAAAGCACTCCTTTATTTAGTTAAACTAAAAGTTAGTAGCTTATATTTTTTTAATTTTTCTTACTCGATATTTTCATTGTATTTAATAACATTGCATAAAATAAGCCTAACTAAAAGAATGAAAGTGCGTAATTACAAATCAGAGTGTAATTTTGTTTTATAATAATAACAATTTTGAAAGCTGAAATACATTTAAATTTGGATAAAACGATCATCCATAGTTTCATGGTGTCCAAATCTTCCAATAATATTTTTATGTGTTAATGTGTAATTATTACTGATGTAAACGTATCAATAAACAGCATACAAAATATAAACACATGAAAAAATGTCTTGAAAGCTGAACGACGTTTAATTTTAGAAAAACTATCATCAATATTTTTCATGATCTCTAAAACTTCCAATAATAACTTTTTGTGTATTAATATGTAATTATTACTGATGTAAATGTGTTAATATGACAACGTACAAAATATAAAATATTTTCCATTTCAACTACTAACATTCATTTGAAATTTATTGTGAAATATTTACATCGTTTTTTGAGATTCAAATATTAAAATTTTTTTGAATGTATTTTATTATGAAATGATTATAGGCATTTTCGATTTTTCATATCCTCCTGCTTGTCTAAATAGAGCAATTTTCATCATTTACTCAATTAATTAAAAATGAAAGTGTCTTTTTATCATGCAAAAGTGTTAAAGTTTTTTTGGTCTACATGTTCCTTGATTCAAAGAGATAAAAAAACTTCTTGGCTTCAGTCTTGTAAAGACCTTACTAGATAGATGAGAAAGCTATTACTTTTCTAGTAACATGTTCCTAGGAACCAGAAATAGCCAATAAAAGGAGAAAAGAAGTATTAGAAAGAATAGTTTCGGCAGTTTTTATCAAAAGTAGACAATGAAACGGCTTGACACCGTTCGTGTAATGTTCTACTATAAACCTTACAAGGTGATTCAGCTACTGTGGAAAAAAAAGACACCTTACTCTACTCTTCTGTTAGATATGTAGCGTTCTTTTTTTCGTTTTTTGCCCCATACCCATTAGTTAGATAGCAACCGCAATTTTTATCAATTTTTCCTTTCCGAAAAAAGGCTTCATATCTTTAAATCTTTAATTTTAAAATATCATAAATGTTGTTAATCTTTTTTATGGTTTCCTTAGATGTCACGCTTTTAAATTAATGATAAACATTTTCATTTAAATTAATTTCTAAAGAATGTGCTTGAATTTGCTCTAAAGAAAAATTTTGATTTTATATTCTATCCGAGAAAAGTTGGTGGAGACATGAGCCAAGAAAGTGTTAACGATCTTAATATATTGAAGGCAAATCTAAATGTACAAACTGTTTTATACAATAGATAATCGACAAGTACTTGTGTCTTTTCAATAAAAATCGGATGTCTGAATAATAACAATTTACATAACACAGAAAGTCTGCATTACGTGATGTGGATCTGCAAACGAATTCTGCAGATTTCAGCCTAAGAGATGTTCTTTTCAAAATGTGGGGGCATAATGTGAATTATGGTGAAAGTACACCTTGGATAACTCTGAATTTGCTACATATCTGTCACAATAGGTGAAAATAACTTCATGTCAAAGTCTGACACCCAAAATCCTAAAATACAATATCTTTCTATATTTCTTATCATTGTTTCTTTGATTGTAAACATAGTTTTTTGAAACATAATTCTTTTTCATTTTATTCTTCATGGCATGACTGATAAATAATTTTAAATTTGTAAATCATTAATTTTTTGTGAGATTCTTTAACATGTAAAAAATAAAAAAATAAAAAATGTTAATAATTTATAAATTAAAAAATTAATTGCTATATTTAAAAAAATTAAGTTTGCTCATTTTATTGTTAGGGCAACAATTAAAGAATAAATACATACTTAATTATTTTACATTATATGAAAACTGCAACTAGAGACTAGAAATATTCAGTTATACTTTAATATGAAAAAACAAAATTATAAAAGTACACTTTATTATTTTATATTTTATTTATTAATGAAGATATTTGATTGAAAATATTTCAAAAGTTTTTACTCCTCCTTTTGAAATGTTATTTCCTTTTTTAAGCATTTTTTTT
>BPLR01006286.1:0-32089 GCA_021605095.1 Caerostris extrusa
TACGTATTGCTGATTTGTTTTCCCATCCAACGTAATTCTTTTCGTGCACTGGAAGATAAACGATATCGTTTGACACGCTGCCAGCCATATTTGGCATCATTATTTCTCCGGTACGGAACCATTAAATTTATGATACTCACCTTTATTTTTTTCTTTCTTTCTTACTTTCTCATCCCATAGAACTATTTTTTTATTTCCTTTATCGCTGTAATGGTATTTATGTAGATATTCGGCTCTCGAGTTATACTACGGCAGGGAAAAAAAAAAGAAGTAAAATGTGGAAAAATCTGCAAAAGTAATCTTCCGCGTTTCCTAATGCCATTAGTGTTCGGTTTTGGCAAAAGATACTCTTGTCTATTCTAGTGGGCTCGCTGCTGAAAGGGTGCCAAATAAACCACTGCGAATCGATACATTGCAGTTTGTTGGTGGTGCGTGATTAATGTTTTGGCTATTATTTCTTCAATCTATTCACCTGGACTTTGGCGAACTTTCTTACGAATTTGGCTTCCTGTCAAGAACTGGAATGGGAATTTAATAAATTATGAAATAATTTAATGTAAATACTTGAACTCTAGATTATAGAGAACAGTATCAGAATATTTCAAAAACATTTTTCCGTATACATTTTCAGAGCTTGAATTTACTAAATGGGGCCTGATAACCTAGTGTCTAGCGGTCTGACGCTCGGTGCTACAGGTTTCGGATTCGAGAACTGGCTGTGCCATGGATGCTTGTTGAAGTTATTCGGAATCCACATTAAGCCGTAGGTCCTGGTCTAATATGACTGTCGAACAGTGGGCGTAAGGCTGACAAACCTACACCTAAAAGAAAAAAAACTCATGCTTCGGAATCTGCCCAAAACCAAACTGCCTTGGCCCAACATGGGGCTGTTACTCTAGTTATCATGATGATGATGAATTTACTAAATATTTTAATATTTTAACGAGTATTATTTACTTAATATTGCAAATTCGAAATCATTATCAAACAGAGTGACGACCTGATGACCAATTAGCAGCCCTCTGGCCGTTGGTATGCCTGGCTTCATGCCCGAATCCATGCGCTGGCAAGGATTCTTGTTAGTGGTTCCAGTTTAACTGTAGATCCCCGTCTAATTAGCCCAAAGTGTGAACAAAATAACAGTAGAGCGGCAAAAGCAAACCAAATCTCATCCATATTTACATATTTTTGCCACGAATCCTTAATTATTAAGGACAAAATTTTAATAGTTGGCACTATTGGTTAAAAAAAACGAAAAAAAGTAAGCATTATGTGCAAAGTATAGGAAAATATATATTTTATATTTCAATACATCAATTGCACAACTATTATGAATGTAAATCCTTTGATACATTAATATTTTATCCATTTTTCATTTTTAGTGCTATCTTCAATATTGAAATAGCGGAATGATTTGTTTTCCCATCCAACGTATCTCTTTCGTGCACTGGAAGATAAACGATACTTGACACGCTGCCAAATATATTTGGCAACATTATTTCTTCGGTGTACGGAACCATTAAATTTATGATACTCACCTTTATTTTTCTCTTCTTTCTTCCTCTCCCCATAGGAACTATTTTTTCCTTTATCGCCGTAATAGTGCATTATGTAGATATTCGGCTCTCGAGTTATACTACGGCAGGGGAAAAAAAGAAGTAAAAAATGTGGGAAAATCTGTAGTAATCTTCCCAGTTTTTCTGATGTATTAGTGTCCGGTTTTGGCAAAAGATACCGTTGTCTATTCTAGTGGGCTGAAAGAGTGCCAAATAACCACTGCGAATCGATACATTGCAATTTGTTGTTGTTGGTGCGTGATTAATGTTTTGGCTATTATTTCTTAAATCTTTTAACCTGGTCTTTGGCGAACTTTCGTACGAAATTTGGCATTGTGTCAAGAACTGGAATGGGGAATTTAATAATTTATGAAATAAAAATATATAAAGACTTGAACTCTAGATTATAGAGAACAGTATCATAATATTTCAAAACATTTTTCCGTATACATTTTCAAGACTTGAATTTACTAAATATTTTAATATTCCAACTATTATCATTTACTTAATATTGCAAATTCAAAATCATTTTCAGGTAAATTATTGCACCATTCTGGTCCAGGTGATTTGGTTTTGTTTGTTGCTCTACGGTCATTTTATGCACACTTTGGGCTAATTATACTGATACCTGCAGTTTAAAGTGGATGCCGAACTACTCACAAACATCCATGCTAACGCCAGGATTCGAACCTGAAACCTGTTTTACCAAACGCTACAGCGCAAACCAATTGGCCATCAGGCCGCCCATGAATCCTTAATTATACTCATGTTTGTGAAAATTGCAACACCATGAAGGACTTACGCGAGTGAGCTGAAATTTTCAGGAAATGCAAATTAGCGCATGATATGCAAATGATTAGAATTTCAATCCGTAGCGCATGCGTATGCTGAGCAGCGCCCTCTGAACGGCGATTGATCCGAATAAATAGACGGTTGTAGCGAGGCGTATATGGTTATCGGTGGTTATCTGCTAGTGGTAAACGTTAGCTCAATCGTTACTTATGCCTCTTCGACGAAAGAGAGCGAGATTTGAACAACTTACAGAGTTTGAACGGGGGAGAATCATCGGCCTTCGTGAAGCTGGATTGTCTTATCGTGCAGTAGCCGCTCGTGTGCAGCGTAACAGCAGCACAGTGATGCGTCTTTGAAAGCAGTGGACGGACGAGTGTCGGACAACTCGCAAATCCGGGAGTGGACCCCGAAATGTGTCGTCAGCTCGCGATGATAGACACCTGGTCCGCATGGCGCTGACGGACCGTACAGCTTCCTCTAGACAATTGGCAGCACAGTGGTCAATAGCTACAGGTGTTTCATTGTGTGCTTCATCAATTCGTAGACGTCTGCTGCAGCGTGGACTGCGCGCAAGGACTCCTTTATACAGGATCCTTCTCATGCTAAACCATCGCCGCCTGCGGCTACAATGGCCGCTCTCAGCATAGAGACTGGCGTGCTGATTGGCAGCATGTCGTGTTTTCTGACGAATCCCGCTTTTAATTTGTGGTACCATGATGGCCGCATTCGTGTCAGACGCTATGCCGGTGAACGCCACCTCCGGAGTGCATTATCGTACGCCACAGTGGGCGAACACCCGGAGTTATGGTCTGGGTGCCATAGCGTATCATGGACGATCTCACTGCTAAGAATTGTGGGCAATCTGAACAGCAACCGGTACATCAGTGAAGTTCTACAGCCCCAAGCTGTTCCCTTCCTTCAAAGCTTGCCAGGCGCTGTATTTCAACAGGACAATGCCCGCCCTCATATCGCTAGGACTGTTCAATCCTTCTTTTGCAACGCGGCAGGTACAGCTTCTTGGCCTGGTGTATTTTCCCCCGGATATGTCGCCGATTGAACATGTGTGATTGATTGTTGGTCAGCGTCTCGCTCATGATCCTCGTCCTTGGTGCTTCTGCAGACGAACTTTGGGGGTGCGCATACAAACAATATGGAAGCTCTTCCTCAGGCAGATATATTCAAACAAAATTTGTTGACTCCATGCCACGTCGTGTAGCAGCAATTCTATTGCCTTGCTACTGTTTGTTTGCTTTGAACATCTAATCATTTATTTAAAATTTCACTACCACCTCAACTGTATATTAAATTTCATCCAATTATGACGATTAATTCATGGTGTTGCAATTTTCACATGAGTTTATTATGGACAAAATCGAAATACTTGGCATCTCGATTAAAGACGAAAAGAGTGTAGAAAATACAGGAAAAAATATACATTTTATATTTCAATACATCAAATATACTATTATGAATATAAATCCTTTGATACATTTATATTTTCGTCCATCTTTCATATTTATTGCCACCTTCGATATTGAAATAGCGGAATGATTTGTTTTCCATCCAACGTATCTCTTCGTGTGCTGGAAGATAAACGATATTCTGACAAGCTGCCAAGTATATTTGGCAACATTATTTCTTCGGTGTACGGAACCATTAAATTTATGATACTCGCATTTATTTTTTTCTTGTTTCTTCATCATCCCATAAGAACTATTTTTTTCCCTTATAGTTAGTGCATTATGTTTTCGGCTCTCGAGTTATACGCTAGGAAAAAAAGGGAAAAAAATGTGGAAAATCTGCAGTAATCTTCCGCGTTTTCTAATGCCATTAGTGTTCGGTTTTGGCAAAAGATACTCTTGTCTATTCTAGTGGGCTCCGCTGCTGAAAGTGCCAAATAATCACTGCGAATCGATACATTGCAGCTTGTTGGTGGTGGTGCGTGATTAATGTTTTGGCTATTATTTCTTGAATCTATTCACCTGGACTTTGGCAAGAACTTCGTACGAAATTTGGCGGTGTGTCAAAAATTCGAATTGAGAATTTAATAAATTATGAAATAAAAAAAAATGTAAAGACTTGATCTCTACATTATAGAGAATAGTATCATAGTATTTCAAAAATATTTTTCCATATACAAGACTTGAATTTACTAAATATTTTTAATATTTCAACGATTATTATTTACTTAATATTGCAAATTCTAAATATCAGACAAATTGGCTGCCTGGTGGCCAAGTAGCTAGCGCTGTGACAGTTGGTACCTCAGGCTTCAGGCCCGAATCCTGGTGGTGGCTTGGATCTTTGTGAGTGGTTCGAACCATGTTAAACTGTAGGTCCTGATCTAATTAGCCTAAAAAGGTGCTTAAAATGACCGTAGAGCGACAGACCAAATCATTTTTCCGTATTCAATTTCAGGACTAGAGTTTACTAAATATTTTAATATTTTAACGATTATTATTTACTTAATATTGCAGATTCGAAATTATTCTCAGGCAAATTATTGCACTCCTCTGACCCAGTTAGAAAGCGAACAAACTAATGAGCAAAAAGGTGTAAAGTTGAATCCATAGTAGACGTACATTGCAATCACTATTTTCAAAACGAAGAAATTAGAAGGTATTATTACAGCGGGTGTGAATTTCGAATAGACAGTCAAGTTTTTTAGGGGAATCTTTCTGTTGTCCCTTGCCTCAAAAAATCCCCCAGAGGACAATCCTTCTTCCTCCCGCCATCTTCTAGTTGGTGAACTGATCGTGGAATATGCCACTTTGTGGCTCAATCGTAATGTGCACGCTAGGTAATCCGCCTAACGAGGCAAACTGTTGAACATCACAAACTCCTCGTTTTTTGAAACAACGTCTACAACAAAGCCGCCAACCGATTTAACTTTATTTATTTTTAATGGTTTTAAGTTAACTTTTTAACGAATTATTTATTGCTAGTATACTCGTATCTCATATTTGTATCATTTTTAACACAACTCGTTCAGAAAATAGTTTTTAATTTTGGATTAAAATAAGTATTTAGGCTATTTTTATTATTCTAAGCCAATAAGAGTTCTCTCCTGATATCTGGCAACGATCATTCTACCATTTTTTTTTTTTAACTTTATTTTACAGATATTTGACTCAATGCCCTTCATAACTTAAAAGATTGACTCCCTTTCTTTATTATTATTATTTTATTTCAAAATGAATAAAAATTAACATAACAGCATTTTTAAGCGGCAATATCAACAATATATCGTATGAAAGCTCTCGTGGTAAATCAAAGATGCTAGTTCATGTTCAGTCTGAATTGCTAAATTTATATGAGGAAAAAAAATAAATTAAAAAAACGAAATAAAAACTTATTAATCGTTATTTTATTTTCGATTTAAGTGAAAAAAAAAAAACTTGTTTTTAAACAAAAATTTGAAAAAAAAAACTGATCCTTTAAAGGGTTTAAATAGACAAATAGCAGTCTGATCAGACTGCCATTCCTACTTTCTTGCAGATGCAAATTCCTGGGCAAAATCTAAACTTATAACTCTTTTTAACATTAAAACTAAATACCAAATTACAGAATTAAATGTAGACATAAAAACAGCTACTACTCTCACAAGATGAAGGATGAAGCACCCCAAAAATATGAAACTTTCTGCCGAAAAAATGCCAAGAATGTGGCAACTGTCCTGATGTCGAACTTACTCCTCATCGTGTCTTTGATTGCCCAGCTGTTGCAACTGCCCTGATGTCGAGCTTACTCCTCATCGTGTCTTTGATTGCCCAGCTGTTGCAACTGTCCTGATGTCGAGCTTACTCCTCATCGTGTCTTTGATTGCCCAGCTGTTGCAACTGCCCTGATGTCGAGCTTACTCCTCATCGTGTTCTTTTGGTTGCCCAGCTGTTGCAAGTCCTGTCCCTGATGTCGAGCTTACTCCTCATCGTGTCTTTGATTGCCCAGCTGTTGCAACTGCCCTGATGTCGAGCTTACTCCTCATCGTGTCTTTGGTTGTCCAGCTGTTGCAACTATCCTGATGTCGAGCTTTACTCCTCATCGTGTCTTTGATTGCCCAGCTGTTGCAACTGCCATGCATCGTCTGGAACCTCCCTCGGAAGAGTGATTTATACTCCGAGCTGGCAATCAACATAGCCAAATATTAGCCGATAGGAGCACCACGATAATTGATTTTCTTGTATCATCAGGGGATACGGCAACAACAACAACATCAATAGACAAATACGACTGCAACCTGTTTGTTTAAAGATATACAATATCTCTAGAGGATTTATAACAATGCTTTCTGGTATATTTAGCAATTTTAATTTATTTATCTACATATCCGTATAACCCTAATTGCTAATCATGCATATGCATTCATATCAAGTAGACGGAAGCCTAATACGGTAACGCAACTTAAATTATGGATTGAGGAATTTCTCCTTTAAGTTATGCGCCACGTAATCCTTCCCACTACATTTCAACTAAATAAACGTGCATGGGTTGAGTCCGACATCGCTTCTGTAGCGTTAATATTGAAGAATATTCAATTTTAATGAGCCTTTAATCCTCTACTAATCACTGAAGGTTGGTAATGTTAGCGAAATACATTCCATTAATCAATTGCATATTCAGAAATATTCATTAGTACAATGCATTAGAAATGTCAAAAATCAATAAATGGGTCGGAAGATTTGCTCATTTTTCTATTTAGATGTTTGTTGTTTAAAAGAAATTCCTTAAACTGTTTGTTCATCGTTAAAGAAAATAAATTTTTTGAGATAATAATGATTCGAGTAACAGAATTGCTGTTAAAAAAATATTATCCTCTTCATATTTTCGTTTGTAAAACACTTTATTTGTTGGTTAAATAAAAAATGACGATTTTGTTTCGTGTCTAAAATATTTTCTTTATCTTCTCAATATGATGGCCAACTAGCTAGCACTCTGACTGTTAGTACCACAGACTTCACGTTCGAACCCTGGCCTGTAGCATGGATGTTTGTGAGTGGTTCGAATCCACATTAAACTGTAAGTCCCGGTCTAATTAGCCCAAAGTGTACACAAAATAACCGTAGAGCGACAAACCAAACCATCATGTTTTTGATAGCGCAACTGTTGCAGCCGCCATACATTGTCTGTCTAAACTGTAAGTCCCGGTCTAATTAGCCCAAAGTGTACACAAAATAACCGTAGAGAGACAAACCAAACCATCATGTTTTTGATAGCGCAACTGTTGCAGCCGCCATACATTGTCTGTTTAAACTGTAAGTCCCGGTCTAATTAGCCCAAAGTGTACACAAAATAACCGTAGAGACAAACCAAACCATCATGTTTTTGATAGCGCAACTGTTGCAGCCGCCATACATTGTCTGTCTAAACTGTAAGTCCCGGTCTAATTAGCCCAAAGTGTACACAAAATAACCGTAGAGAGACAAACCAAATCATCATGTTTTTTGATAGCGCAACTGTTGCAGCCGCCATACATTGTCTGTCTAAACTGTAAGTCCCGGTCTAATTAGCCCAAAGTGTACACAAAATAACCGTAGAGCGACAAACCATCATGTCTCTGATAGCGCAACTGTTGCAGCCGCCATACATTGTCTGACCCTCCCTCGGAAGAGAATTTATACTCCCCGCTAGTAATCAACATAGCCAATAGTATTGGGTAACACCACGATATTCTCGTACTCTTCAGGAGATACAACAACATCAATAGACAAATACATCTGCAACCTGTAGATGTATTTGTCAAGGTAGCGCAATATCTGTAGAGGATTTATAATGATGCTTCCTGGTATATTTAGCAATTTTAATTTATTTATCTACATATCCGAATAATCCTAATAGGTAATCATTCATATGCATTTATATCAAGTAGACAGAAGCCTAATACGGTAACGTAACTTGAATTATGGATTGAGGAATTTCTCCTTTACGTGTAATCCTTCCCACTGCATTTCAACTAAATAAACTTGCATGGGTTGAGTTCGACATCGCTTCTGTAGCGTAAATATTAGAGAATATTCAATTTTAATGAACCTTAATCCTCTACTAATCACTGGAGGTTGGTAATATTAGCGAAATGCAGTCCATTATTCAATTGCATATTCAGAAATATTTATTTGCACAATGCATTTGAAATGTTGAAAAATCAATAAATGAATAGAAAGATATGTACTTTTTTTCTATTTACATATACAGGGTGATTATAATTAAAGTCCCTCTTTCAAAATGCTGTAAAAAAAGAACCGCTCGTCACAATGAGTTCAAATTTGAACTGAAAATACTTGAAGAAGGGAGAAACGGTATGGCATGAAAAAAAATATATTCCAAAAAAATTTCATCGATTTTTCCGATCCAATTTGGTATGACATTGCCGTGCTGGATGGGCTTTCCACTAACAGTGCCAGAACTGTTGAATCAGACTTGGAAGTCAATTTTTCCGTCAAAAACAGAAACAATCAAGCACATTGAACACTACAGTTGGTTTAACGTACAACTCATGCCAAATGTGTTGTAATTTTCGATTCAAAAATATCACTGGCAGCCGAATTCACTTTCTTTGTGCCGCTTACAGTGCCATCTATTAATACACTTTGGAACTGTTCTTGATGCCGTACCGTTTCCCTACTTTAAGTATCTTCAGTTCAAATTTGAACTCAGTATATATATTTTTTTTGTCCTTGTATATATATTTTGCCCCTGTATATATATTTTGCCCCCTGTATATATATATTTTGCCCCCTGTATATATTTATATATATATATATATATATATATATATATATATATATTTAATTCATAAACTGTTTGCTCATCTTTAAAGAAAATAAATTTTTATAGGTAATAATGCTTGTAATAGCAGATTTGGTATTAGAAAAATATGTTATTTATATTTTGTATTTTCGTTCGTAAAACGCCTGTTTTTGTTAGTTGAATAAAAATGGCGATTTGTTTTGAGTCTAAATTATTATTTTTTTTTTATCTTCTCAACATGATGCAAGGGGCAAATGGTTCTAAAACAGTGGTCAGTTATCGGTTACAGTTACAGATAACAATTAAATCTTTTAAGTAAATTAAAAATTAAAGAAAATAGCATGAAAGAACTTTTTTGACGAATACAAGCTTTTATTATAATGAATAATGTTGCTAATAACTACATTATTCTTCTTCATTGGCGCAACAGCCTCATGGTGCTCAAGGCTGTCTGTCTACTCACTGATTCCGAAACATAGGATGATTTCTTTTTAAGGAGTAGGGCTGGCAGCCTTACACCCAACGCTCTACAGTTACATTAAACCTGGAACCTATGGTTTAAAGTGGATTCTGAACCCTTACAAACCCTCATGGCACCACTGGGACTCGAAACCGAGACCTATGGCATAGATCGCTATTCAGTAGGCCATCTTACCCCATCTACACTCTAAATGGCTAAAATTCTCCGATTTTAATTCTAAGAATATCCAAAACTCAATTCTTTTCACTAAAATACGAATTAATGCTACCATTATTATCTGGCTGTTATCAAAACAAGTCTAATTTAAATATTTTTCATTAACAAAAGAGAATTCTCTTGTTATGCACCAGACGGAAAAAAAGACAGTTCTTAAACAACAGGCAAACCATTAAAGTGATTACATAAAATGTTTTGGTCATTTTTCCATTAATAAATTAAATATTTCCATTCAGTTATGATTGCATTTCAAAAAACTGATTAATTCAAACGATACGTAATCAAATCTGAACTGTTTAATTTTTGAGTTAAAAAAATCTGGATGATAATATAGAGTTAATATAAAATAAGCTGAATAACCACCAACATTCAATGGTGGAAAAGGTTTGGACATTTTTGATTAAAAATTGTATTTTGTTAAGGGAAGTTCTAATGTAAAAAAGTTTCCGTACCTTTAACGTAATTTACATAGAGAACTTTTAATTTTTTTAAAAATTTTTTTTTTCTCCTAGTGTGTATTCCTCATAGGAAACATTATTACAGATACACACGCGCAATTTCCATGAGCATCAATGGTGGAAAAATACAAAAAATTGTATTTTTAAAGTACGGTATGCAAAAACATCTGACGTAATTTTATTGGGAGTTGGGGGCCTGAATGGGATGACTAGCGCTCTGGCGCACGATGCCACATGTTTCGGGTTCGAGTCCCGATGGTGCCATAGATCTTTGTAGTGGTTTAGAATCCACTTAAAACCGCAGGTCTCGGTATAATATGATCGTAGAGATTGGCCGTTGGGCTGACAATCCTACCTCGTAAAAAGAAAAACATCTGCTGCTCGAAATGAAGACGTCCTTGGCTCATCGTGGGGCTGTTTCGACAATGAAGAGGAAAAGATGATGGATGATGGTTCTGAGTTCCATACCCTTTTTTTTTTTTACATAATTAGGGTCATTTAAAGTGGTATATTCTTAGCTCGCTTCGCTCTCATCGGCTTAGGTTTTCTGAGTTTGATGTAGTTGCTCTTGCAAAGAACTCCAGTTTCTTTAACAAAAGTGATGCAACCAGAGTATATCCTAGGTAACGCTGAAACATCTGCAAAACGTCTGGCGTAACAATGAGTAATAATATGTTGTTTCTTATCTCACTTGGTCGACAGTAATATCTAGAGCAAATCCATGGACCCATGTGTTCTCCTATAAGGAGGGAAAGGCGGGCATGTTGTTGATGATGGCGCAACCGTAGGTAAAAGACTGACTTGGCTCCGAGTCGCTGAAAAAGGAGAGCAGTGCCTTCCGGAAGGACTTTAGGGAAAACTACCTATTTCCTTATCGTATGGGAAAATCCCGAGGAAACTCCCACCAGGTAGTCCGGCTCACGAGGCAAGATGCTGAACATGCCAACCGCCGTCGAGTCTCCCCGTTTTCTGAAACAGTGTCTACAACAAAGCCGCCAGCGGCTGGAACTTTCGACCTAATGCTTACCAGTGGCGCACTTTGCCACTGAGTCACTAGTCGGGTAATAATATGTTATTTGCAATTGATTAAAATGTACAATTGCAAAAGTTAAGTAAAACGTTCATTACAGCAAAAATTGCTGTATCTGATTAAAAGATACATTTGAATATTTTGAAAAAGTTGAACAAAAGGTTCTATACATTTTATGACAATTTTCGCGGCTTTATTTTCATTGGTTATAATGTTATTTTAAATAAAATCCACACAAAAATTATTCTTTCAAAATTATTTCTATTATTTTTTATCTGATTTTTATTTGCATCTTGAACGTTTTTAATCTTTACATCTAAAGCATTCCAAATTATTTTTACGTAAGTCACATGATTATTATTAACCATGAGATTTTAAAGTAGTCTTTTTCTGTCCAAATAACCATTTTATTATTTTCCTTAACATTAAACTTTTCTTTTGAACATTTTTTTACGAAAGATGTAGTTGGATATTTTTCTTATCAATCTTCTGTATAATATTCGCGATAAAAGGATTTTCGTACGGATTCAAGATTATGGCTACTTCTACAACTCTTGCAAAGAGAGAGAGAGGAAAAAAAAAATCTCATTTTCGCAACTGATAAAAGTTCAAAAGAACCTTTACTTCGAATCTTTTGTGCTATTTTGCATTTTTATTTTTACCAAGAGAAAAATTCCACGAAAATATATACATACATTTTTTTTTATTTTGGAAAGTGTTTATTTCAAAAATTTCAACCACAATGGATCTTAAATTTTTTTTTGGTGAAGTAGATAAACAGATGGAAATGCATTCTTTTGATCCAGAAATTTGCATTTCTATAGGTTTTGTTTACGCTAGATGCATGTTTTTTTTTCTTGAACTAAACAAAGACAAACTGGAGATATTCAACAATTCTTTGAAAGGATGTTTTTGCAAATGTGTCTTCAATTTTTCGGTGCAGAATTCTAAACACAGTGTCAATTCCATTTAAATATAAAAAAAATTTAAGATTATTTTTGTCAAGCATATCTTTATCATAAGAAGCCTTTTTTTCACATAAAACGACAGATAAACAAAATATAACCATTAAGATTTACACAAATAAACAATTCCATTTATGCACTTAAATTATGCCCAAAGAAAAAACAATTTTTTAGAACAATTTTTAAATTGTTCTGGTTAAAATTTAAGTTTGATCAAAATTATATTTCGTAAGAAAGAGATTACTAAAAATTCATTAAATCCTTAGTGACAATTTGTTTTTCTTCTTTACCTTTTGGCGTCCTGATGGCCAATTTGCTAGCGCTCTGGCAAGTGGTTACACAAGCTTCAGGTTCAAATCCTGGCGGTGGCGTGGATATCCTATTAGTGGTTTAAAATCCACATTAAACAGTAGGTCCCACCTAAATTAAGTCCAAAGTATGCACAAAATGACCGTAGAGCGACACACCAAACCAAGCAAGTAACAAAAGTGTGAAAGAAAATTAATTCAACTTCCCATCCATAAAAATCCTTCCATCAAGCGAAACAAAATGTAAAATTCGAGATAAGGATATTCTATTTTTCAATATTCTCAAAACGTAAGGCATCGCCCGCAAATAATTTCAGCCTTCCCCTTACGTGACGCAGTTACTATATATAAATGTATAACATTAACCTTGCAACCTCCCGAGCTCATATTTATTACTTCTCTTCCCGAGGAACATCCATACTTATTTCCTGCTGAGGTTATCTCGCCACAACCTCATTGATTATTCATGTGCCCATTTTTCCATAATGGACAGCACTGAACAGAAAAATAATGGAAAAAATGGCTCGTATGTTGGACTCCAGGGATTTATTAAATTGGTCTATCATCATTTTTGGATCTCACGCTGTTTTTTATGATGTGTTTGTTATGGTTTCTAAAGCATCTCGTCCTCCATTTTTGTGCGAGATTAAGTTTGGAATCACACAGCGCTGATAGCTTTCAGTTGAACCGAATAGATAAAAAAAAAAAAACACAATTATTTAATTCTATAGTATTTAACTTCTAATATAAAACTATAATATTCATAAAATGTAAACCAATTTAAAGATAAGGACTTACACTTTTGGGGAAAATAATCGAGTTTCAAATTTTGATCTTTATCCCCATATATATCATATTTTTACAAAGTCATCTTACACTTTATATCACGAATATTTTTTATATTTTACTATTCGTGACATAAAGTGTAAGATGACTTTTGCAAGGGAATTATTTAATCTCTAAATCTCATTTAACTAGGCAGCCTGATAGCCAATTGGCTCTGTGGCTTTTTTATATCACAGGCTTCAGGTTCGAATCCTGGCGGTGACGTGGGTGTTTGTGAGTGGTTCGGAATCCAAGTTAAACTGTAGGCCCCTGTCTAATTAGCCTAAAGTGTGCACAAAGTGACCGTAGAGCGACAAACCAAACCAAACCACTTAACTAGCGTTTTGGCTCACGACGCCACAGGTTTCGGGTTGAAATTCCGGCGGCGCCATAGTGTTTCTAGGGTTTCGGAATCCAATTTAAACCAAAGGTTCCGGTCTACTATACCACATCACATCACTGTGTCTAGACTTGAGCTGTCCCTACAGTTTGGGAATGATGTGAGTGAGAAGTGTGACTGGGCTCTGTGACCCCTGCTGTATAGTCTTATGAGACCGGGACCTAAGGCTTAAAGTGGATTCCGAACCACTATAAACATCCATGGCACCCCGAAATCCGTGGCACCGAGTTCCAAAGCGCTAAACACTCGACCATTCAGGCCTCGGTCTGCTATGACTGTAAGAGCGTTGGGCATAGGGCCGACAATCCCTACCCCGTAAAAAAGAAAACATCTCCTGTCTCAAAATCTGCCAGTAGGTAGACTGCCTTGGCCCATTATGGGGCTGTTGCGCTAATGGTGATGGTGATGATGATGAATCTGACATAACTACATACTTGATATTACTTCTTTTAGTTCTTTAATTATCTAACGCGTTTGAAATAAAAGCTTATTTTATAAAAAAAAAAAATATGATACTTTATTTTATTTGCTGCTTTTTAGTAAAATATAAATGCCTTAAACTGGTAGAACATTTTTAATCTGTATATGTAGGTTTAGAATTGTTGATTTTTTTTTTTTTTTTTTTGATAAAATGCTTTTTATATTTAAGAAAAAATTCGGCCCCTAGAGAGTTAAACTATTGAACAATTTGCTCGTATACCTTCTATTTCTACTAATATTTCAATTTTTCAAGATTTGTTGTTGTCCTAGTAGTTTTGTGCTATCCAACTTCTTATTGAGTGATTTTGTTCAGATAAAAGCTATTATTTTTTGTAGATAACATAATCTGCATAATCTACAGCGGTCCATTCATCTTGTGAACTGTTGGATCTCGTGATTAAAGTAAAGTGAAACCTCGTGATACGAATGCACCAATATACGCGGATTTTTTTTTAAATACGAGCCTAGTTTTAGGAGCCAGTATTTGAGATACGAGCTACACCAATCCACTCTGTTTCTTTAGTCTTGCGCATACTAGTACAGTAAAAAAAGTTAACCGGAAACTCTTGCTCCGACTATATTTTTGCATATGATTCAAACTTGGTGCCGGAAAAAAGGAGGAGTCGGTCAAATGGTAATTATCTCATTTACCCTCCCTCAAACCCACAGCAAATGAGGATGAGCTATGTTTTGGTAGAAGGGAGGTTTTTTTTTATATTTTTATTTTTATTTTATTGAAAAGTCCTGCAGATAAAAGTGATGAAGTCCCGGTGAAAAAACTAGTGCAGAAAAAAAAATTAAAAATTAATCAGAAGTGAAGTGAAAAAAAAAAAAAAAATTAATAGCACACACTATCTGCTATACATATATATATATATATATATATTTCTTTCTTTAGATTCTCTTTGCAAGTGTGCATAAATATGGTTTTATTTGGTTTGTATACAATATTTATTCATCATAAATTTATTGTTATAAGAATTTAGGGGGAAGGGGCAAGCTGGAATGAGTTAATTTTATTTCAATTAATTTAAGGGGGGAGGATTGTTTTGAGATACGAGCAGTTTTTCTTACGAACTCGGTAATGAAATTAAACTCGTATCTTGAGGTACGAATGCGTAGGAATCATCTCTCTTTCAACTGTACCGTAACTATATTTTGGATTAAATTATATAGATTTCGGTTCAATAATTTGTAAGCTGTCACTCAAGTCTATATAGGTCTTCTGTAAATACGTTTTACTGTCTTAATATTATTTTCTTTTGTAGAAAGTAATGTATAATAGAGAAAAAAGGCAATGTGTCAACAGAAATTATCCTAATCCAATGGATGTTGCAATTTACAGCTTTAAGGTTTACTGGGTTGATCAAAATCTGATATCTGTTTTGTTTGTTGTAACTGTAACATATGGCTTTATTGGAGACCAATCCATTACAATAAGGATCACAGACAAAGAAGGAACAAGCAGAGTAAAGTAAACATACAGCAAGACAGTAACCAATAATAAGTCGATTTTCTACACCACAAAAAGTCAAAGCGAAAGAGAGTAAATAAAGGGGATAGGCACTATATTTTAGTCCATGAGGCTTCTGGTTTCTCAATACAATTGTAAGACTTTTTCTTGGAGCTGATCTTCCCTGTTCAGTCCTGGACACTTCAAAAGATGTCCGATCCGCTTTTACTCATTTAGTACCACCCAGGGGGAATATGTGGTAAGGTATGCCACGGACGCGAGTAACATTGCCGTCCAAAGAGACACAAAAATCTCGGAAATGAATCAAAAGTTGAGTCTATTAGAGCCGAAAGAGCCCCTTTTGACTTTTTGTGGGGTATGAGACCGACTTATTATCGATTGCTGTCTTGCTGTATGTTTGCTTTGTCCTGCTTGTTCTTTCTTTGTGTGTGATCCTTATTGTAACGGATTGATTTTCAATAAAGCCATATGTTACAACAACAAAGGTGATATGGATACATTAAGAGACATTGTAATCTTTGATGGCAGAATCAACCAGCTTGTAAATTTTAAAAATTCGTATTGCAATTGGTATTTAATTTCCATTATAAGTCCACCACCACCATTGTCGTCCTATAGTTAAGTCAGTTAGCCCGCAATATTATTTCAGCTACTTCAAAAAATCTGTATTTGTATTTGGCCACGGTCTTCGCGATATTTCTCCATAACATAAAACTGTATTTGTCTAACATTTGGCCACTCAGAGAGCCCGCAATATTATTTGCTGATATTTTTATCAAAAATCTAATACTTCAAAAGCCCCATCTTGAAGAAAAATTGCATCATCTTCAATACTATCATCAAAATATGCACTTGCTTATCATTTTTCTTATGCAAAAGATAATATGTTCTGAGACCTATTATCATATAACACGGTATAATGGTACGTATGTTGCATGTGGGCTTATGCAGCCGACTAACACATCAAGTTACTTGAAGCCCAACAAAATTTAATACCCACACAAAAAATTATATATAAGGGGGTTTATGGTAAACATGGTGATTCATAGAGCCATTATACTGCTTACTGTAGCATTTTTCCACGGGAAGCGTTGTAGCATTTCGTTCCCGAGAAAGAGGAATTTATATTCTTTGACAAGTACAGAATGAAGACCTCAAATTTGACAGCAGATAAGCAGTGTTGTGGATATTTATATTACATGCAATTAGTGTTTTGTACTAATGAGAACAACCTGTCATTCAAATGTGATAGCAGATATTCAGAGTCATAGATAATAATACATCATGAAATTATCTATTGTCTGTGCGACCTTCACAGGTCGAAACAATGATAGAATGAATATGAACTACACCATGAGTTGCTGCATCGCAATTGATGATACATCATTTGCTGAGAAAGTGTTTATTCCATTGAGAAGTGAGGGAAGCTGACGCCCTCCCCTCCCCTTGAAGGATTTTCCTAAAGGGAGGAATAAGACTGTTCTGCGACGAGTCAACAAAAACTGTTGTTTTTCTCTTTATCTGATAGTAACTGAACAGGCCGGAGTTTCCGCCTGCTTACAAAGTGATCCCCTTATGGTTTCATGTATCATGCCCTATGATAATTAAGGTCTGCTGCAGATCGTTTGGACTAAATTCTTTGTAGGCTCAAGAACTCTAAAAATCTCCGCTCTTGGAGTGAACTGCACTTGTGAATCAAATTTGTATCTTTAATTTTCATATTGTAAAATAATTACAAGCATTATTTCTAGATATATATAGAAACAATGCTTGTAAATATAAATTAAAGTGTTCCCACGAACTTGAAGTGGCCCTCTTCTTGAAGCCGTTATGGGCCGAGACGTTACACTACTCTTGAATAATCCAAGAAAATACTTTCTTGCCAATTCTTCAATAGCCACATTCTCCGTAATTACTGCAATTCAAGAAATCGATGCATATTGGCTGAACACTAATGTTAAAAGACCAAAAGAATTTTACTTATTAACTCATTTAAATTCTCCCCAAGTTCAAATTCAACTATAATCAATTAACTCTGTTTTTCATATCTTCTCATTTTATACCACTTTCCTTTTTCACTTTAACATCTTTAATCAATTACCTTGGCCAAATTAAATGTTTTTCGACTTACCAAATTCTCCGTATCGGAGGTAGGGCCCCAGCGGGGTCTACGAGCTACTTGAAATGGTGAACCAATTCCAAAATTAATAGTGCTTGTTTCTAAAAAATTTATTTTCATTTTATTAAATTTATTATGTCATTTTCAGTTTTAACTTTTAGCGAAAACTTATTAAAATGAGCGGGTCTTTAAGCATTAAAAGTAAATTAAGAAAAAGGATTGCATACATTAAAAAGCATATTGATTTTCTTTATATTTTCACAAATACAGCACATTCATATTACATAAATTTTGTTATAATCTCTTACAATGTTCAGTTATATTTTGTTAAGACTTTGCAAATGGCAGTTTGACTAAGAATTCTTACTTTATCTTACTTATTTTATCTTATCCTATTATATTGTAACGACTCGGCCTATACTAGACCTTTAATGACTTCAAGAAGAAGGTCACTTTCAGGTTGATGGGAACACTTTAATTTTTATTTACAAGCATTATATATGTATACAGAACTCTATTTACAAAAAAATGAAAATTAGAGATATAAATCGGATTCACAAGTGCAGTTCATTCCAAGGACGGGGATTTTCAGAGTTCTCGAGCCTACGACGAATCTAATGTACCCAGTTTGCGGCAGACCTTAATTATCACACTGCGTTATACACGAAACCACAAGGGGCTCACTTCATAAACAGATGGAATCTCCTCCCTGTTCAGTCACTTCACAGAAAAAGAGAAAAACAACACTTCTGATCGACTCGTCGCAGAACACCTTTTTCTTTAAAAACCTCCTTTTTAAAAAAATGCGTCAAAGAGGGGTCAGCTCCTTCACTTCTCATTGAGAGGACACTTCCTCAGCCCATGATCTATCACCCGTCACGATGCAACAACGTACGTACGTAGACGTAGTCCATATCCCATCTGTAATTGTTTTGACCTATGAAGGTCAAACAGACAATCGCTAATTTCATGAGGTCTCATTGATCCATGACATTGATTATCTGGTATCAGATTTGAGTGACAGGTTGTTCTCATTAGCACAAAACACTAATTGCATATAGTATAAAAGTATCCACGATACTGCTTATCTTCTGTTAAATTTCAGTGATAAGTTGTTATTATATTCTTGTCAAAGAATATACATTGCTCTCTCCTGGGAACGAAATGCTATATCTCTCTTCTCGTTGGAAAAATGCTACAGTATCTGTTTCTCAGTTAATAGATATTCTAACATAAATTGTATAAACTTCTTTGAGGGTTGATTTCAGGGGTTACTAACTCGTTTTTACATATAATATGGGAGAAAATGCGAAAATGTTCTATAGGTAGCCCCACTGTACATACGAGACGTTCAAGCACGCTGTAACAATATCAATTGAGTCTCCTCGTTTCTAAGAGCAAATACTGTAATGTAAGCCACTAACGGATTCTAAGATTTACCTCATTGATTCTGTGGTTTACCTGTTGGCAGCCTGATGGCCAATTGATCGGCGCTCTGGCCTTTGGTATCACGGTTTTAGGTTCGAATACTGTCGGTGGAATGGATGTTTGTGATTGGTTCAGAATTGGGGCCTGATGACCGAGGGGCTAGGCGCTGTGGCGCTCGGTAACACAGGTTTCGGTTCGAATCTCGGCGGTGCCATATTTGTAGTGATTCGAAGCCCTTTAAGCCTGTAGGTCCCGATCTCATATGACCGCAGAGCGTCACAGAAACCAATCAGACTTTTTCTTAACCATATCATTCCCAAACTGTAAAAGGGCAACTCAGTTCTAAGCACAGTGATGTGGTGTGGTGTGGTGTGATAGTGGTTCGTAATCCACATTAAACTGTAAATATCGGTCTATAGTGGGCTAAAAAACGACCTAGAGCGCCAAACCAAATCTATGATTTACCTTTAACACTACGAAACAAGCAGATGAAATTAAAAGAATTAAAATTGAAAATATACAGTTTGTAAAAATTATACAAATATAACGAAACGAATACATTTAAATCGGATCGATATTTCTTTATGAATAGGTTGTTTACATATTTAATGAATCTTTTACAACTATTCTTAAGTTAATAAAACATCATTAATACACGACATGATTTAATGGGGCGCTTTGTAATTCATATATTATGTAAAGCGCTATAATATTAACACAATTTATACTTCCTTAACTAAATATATCTTGCAATGCACGCAGTTTATTTGATTGAAAATCAATTCTTTTTTCATAAACTCTAAAGCCGGGGTTCCGGTATATTTGGAATCGTTCCAGAATTTTCTCGTCTGCGATTCTTAATCGCTTTCCGATTCTTCTTCCTTCTTTTTTTTTTTTTTTTTTTAATTCGGTAACAACACGTTAGTTTTTGAATTTTAAATGCGATAAAAAACTTTAATGACTCTGTATGTCATTTGCCAATTCTAGAAGGAAAGGTTTTGATAAAAAATTTTACCCTGACATATTTATCGCATTATGTGCTGCGTGAAATATTACCTCCAGAAATGATTTTCTATAATATATTTCCCGTTATAAACTAGTTAATAAATTAAATGAAAAAAATTTTTTTTTTTAAATTACTGGGGGAAAAAACCCTTGTAGACTCATCATCATTGGTCAACAGCTCCATGGTGGGCTAAGGCTGTCTGCGTGGTGTAAATTTCAAAACAGGATATGTTATCTTTTTTAGACAAACAAGTAGGGCTGTCAGCCCAACACTCTACAGTGGATACCGAACCACTACAAACATCCCGAACCCGAAATCTGTAACCATCGCCATAGATCTAGCCACTCGGCCATCAGGCGGCCCCATTTTTTTTTCTACTTGCCATTTTTAAAATAACCAACATTAAATTAGTCATAATGGGGGCCTCACGGTTCGAAACCACTTTAAGCCGTAAGCCCCAATTTCATATGACCGTAGACCCCAAGCCCAATCCAGATCTCTCACTCACATCATTCCAAACTGTATAGGAGCAACTCAGCTCTAGGCCTAGTGATGCGGTGTCGTAGTTTTAACCGTCGTATTAGACCGAGATCTACGGTTTAAAAAGTGGATTCGAATCTCTACAAATATCCATGACACCGCTGCGACACGAACCTGAAATCTGTGGCCAGAGCGCTAGTCACTTGGCCCTCAGTCCCTCTTGTAGACTAGGTTCAGAAATTTTGTAATCGAAAATATGGAACTTTTGATTAAATACCAATAATATTAAGCAAAACTTCATTAATTATGAATCATAAAACATCTAAATTATAATGATTTATTGTGCTTTGATGCTATATTGTTCCAATTGATGACATGGATGGATTATATACATATCCCTTCCCCCCCCACATAAAATGGCTTAACCCACATCTTGTCTATTATATGTCTCCATCGTTATGTGAGCACAGAAAGAATAATGATACAATCCACCACGAATTGCATCTCACTCGGACATAAACTTGAAAAGCCATGCTTAAACCAAAATAATTTAAAAGTTTTTTTTTTAGCAAATGCAAATTAAATGGAAAAATAAATATAATGTAATAATAAAAATTAAATAATTTGATGAGTGACACTGCATTAATTTAATAAGTGTTTCAGTATTCGGACCCATTTTTGCAGTAATTAAGCTCCAAAGTGATTTTTTTTTGTTGTTGTTGTTGTTTGAACATCAGTGGGTCTCGTGTTCCACTCGTCATAATCAAAAGTATTGGACGTATTGATGCATTAGTTAGCACGGAACACACCCGTTTTGTTGCGCGTGATTTAAAAATGCAATGAGTATTTGATAGATCCATAAATTATGTGTTATGACTTTAAAGTTGAAGAAAATAAGCACAAACAAATCTGTCGCGTTATATACAGCAAGGCAAAAAATAATAAAAGTTTATAGTGGTGTGAGTACGGGGACGAGAATGTTACTGGGTATGGTTGAGTTGAAATACTTGAGGCACAGGTTGGAGAACTCCCAACTTTATTCATGCACGCACAAACACCACACACATACAATTCGTTAGACACATACACTACTTAACACATTTAAAGATAGATAATTATAGATTCGTAGAAGGATTCCCTTCTAAGCCGAAAACCAAAAATTTGGATATGCGCAGGGTGCGCTAAATATATTTCCTCTCCGGGTGAGAATTTGTAAGCCAACTAATGAGCACTTAATATATTTCCTCTCGGAATGAGAGATTTGATTTAGTTTCGCTCTAAGGTCATTTTGTGCACACTTTATTCTAATTAGACCGGGACCTACAGTTTAACGGGGATTCCGAACCACTTACAAACATCCATGCCACCGCCAGGATTAGAACCTGAAACCTACGGTACCAATAGACAGAGAACGTCGGCAATTGGCCATTAGGCCGCATCTCGGAATGAGAGACTACAAATTAAATGTTTATCAGCGGTAGAGTAGGTTGCGCCACGCTTCCTCGCGGGTGAGAGTCTCGAGGTCGATTGACTATTTCCCCTGAACGTCACAAGGGAAAGCTCTTACTAGTGTGTAGAAGGAAGTATGGTTTCAAATTTTATTATGCGTAATTAGACAGCCAAACCTGAATACAAATGATTATAAGAGGGTGAAATACAAGCTTTTTCACAAATGATCAATATGGCTGTCCTGGGCATTCCTCTGCAAACGTCCCAACGGCAAATCATTTCTTGTCATATACCTGTAAATCAATTCTTGATTAGTGATTTTATTTCAGAATAAGTATGATTTCGTTAGACTTGCGTGGAATGAATTCCTAGCTAATTTACATGAAAATTTCAAGCTTCACGAAACCATAAACAGCATTTCAATTTTTCAGCGTCATTTCCCGTCTCCATCGCTAAGAATGATGAACAACCGGGAACTACACTCAGACGTAAACTTGAAGTTCTCAGGGCCATCTATCGGAAAAATAAAAATACCAGACTATCCATCTATCATTAAAGCATCTAATCCTACAACTAATATATCCCTACAACTAATATGTATCATATTATATTGTTGAAATCTCTAACTAACTTGTTTATCCACATGGGCCATTCAGTAGATGTGTATACGTGCTTCTTTACACTTTGCATGCTGGTTATTTAACTGCTGTTGTTTTTGTTTCCAGTTATGTATCCCATCATCCATTACGCCGAGGTGTGTCCGAACGGCAACAAACCACCCATGTCTTTGCAAGATCCTGCTGCTCTGGGTCAAGAGTTCAAACTTCAACAAGGTCAGTGCATTTCACAATGTGTCCTTCCTTCATTAGTAAATGTTTGTTTAAATTAATATTTTTAAATGAACTCGCTTTGTGATTTTAGGTCTTTATTCTTGGTAATGATAGAGATAAAAATCTTTAAAATTCATTAAAAAAAAGGGGCACCGACAAAGCTCCTTTTCTATATTTTTGTCACAAATCAAATTTATTTTAATACATAATTTGGTTTTCTATTTTTAATAGATTTTTAAATTTAGGTTTAAGAAACCATTAAAAACTACATACATTTACATAAACATTTCAATTCAGTTTATGATGGACTATACGAGAAATTTTTAAAATTAGATTAAGAGAGTATCCAACAAGTGTAACAAATGCTGAATAGTGTTTAAGAGAAATATTGAACCATTCTTCATAGAATTAGCGTGAAAGTTCCTGGAGAGATATCGGTGGAGGATATCGATTCCGGATGGATCGCTCTAAAATAGACCAAAAAGGTTCGATGATATTAAGGTCGGAGGATGTTTCGATGTTTCATTTCATGGTGTTCGTCAAAAAATGATCGGACAGGTCTCGCTGTATGAATAGGAGCATTATCATCCTGGAAAATTCCAACTCCTGCAGGAAACAAACTTTGCATCATAGGATGGATCTGGTCAGCTAAAACTTCTCCCCAGTGAACCTTCCTTTCAGCGTTATGATTGGTTCAGCAGAAAGCTACGACATGGTTGCCCATACCTGACAAATCCACCTCCATGCTTGACAGTTGGAAGGAGACAATCACGATCACACGCTTGTGTAGGTGTCTTCCAAACGTGTACCCGTCCTGTTGTGGGGAAAGTGTGTAAGACGTCGTTTGGCCATATAACTATCCTCCACTTATCAGTCGACCAGGTTTTGTGGCTGCGGCACCACTGCAGACGACGCTTGGCATTAACAAATGTTTTTTTGTAATGAAGTTGGCAATAGACCATATGGGACTGCAATGACGTTACTCACTTTGCACTAGCCAGGGGGCGCGTGTAACTTGAAGATAAGCTACGGACGCGGAGTAACAACGCTCTACGATCCTGTTAGGACTGGGACCTACGGTTTAAAAGTGGATTCCGAACCACTACAAACACCCATGGCAACGCCGGGATTCGAGCCCGATACCTGGGTACCGAGCGCCAGAGCGCTAGCCACTCTGCCATCAGGAGGCCCATGCATTAACAAATATTATTGCCCTAAATTAACAAGTGGCTTGGAAATGTTCTGCTGTCCTCTTTATGAAGGTGCCTCTTAACCGTAATTACTAACACAGGTGAATCAGATGCTGACTGAGCTCTGTGGCTGCAATTGTTTTTTTTTTTTCATACGTTACAATCCGCTTCGATCTGTCTCTTTCATTCAACTTCTCCTTTTTGTCCGTTTATTTGCTTTGCCGAGTTTGTCTTGAGAGAGAAAAAAAGGGAAGGGAGCAGATTCTGTTGGGATGGAGCACCCGTAGGTAGAAGTCTGACTTGGCTCCGTGTCGATGAAGATGGAGGGCAGTGCCTCCTGGGGGGAACTTAGGAGGAACTACCCGCATTTGTGTATTATCGTATGTTAGAAAACCAGGTAAACTCCCCACCAAGTAGTCCGGCTCACGAGGCAAGAGGCTGAAAATCCCAAACGCCATCGTATCTCCTCGTTTTTCGAAACAGTGTCTGCAACAAACCGTCAGCAAATTGAACCTCCGCCCTAATGCTCACCAGCGGCGCACTTTACCACTGAGCTGCGAGAGTCGATCCTTTTTAAGGTAGTGACGACAGCATGCAACTAACAAGAGTATTCGTCCTCTGAACTACCTTTGGACCAATAATGGGATATTCCTGCATTCAACAAAAAAATTGTCAATTAAATAAGAAAAATAAATATTTAATTTAATAATATCGCTTATTAATAAAAAATTGTTTTTTTTTTCCTTATTAAAATATAGCCATTTCTCTATAATGTCGATTATATGTCCATAAGACCATCACATTTTTTTATTATTATTACTTATAGTGTAAAAAACTGAATGAATTTATGTTTCGTGCTTTTTTCTATACATCTTGTAAATTTACACAAACTTGACATAAAATTTCGGGTTTACTCATCTTATTTCCTTACGACAAAACACAGTTGAAAATTTCATTATACCAATATTTTTAACATCTCTGTATATTCATTTTTTAAGTCTTTCTGTTTACCTTCCAAATTACGTGCTCGCTGTATATTTTTTCCAAAATTCAAGTTTTCGTTTACATTTTCCTTTACTTGCGATCAAACAAATGTAGTTTGTTGGGTTACGAGATTAAAAGTTGAATAAATATGAGATTATTTATGTAAAAGAAATGAAATTCTGCACTGACGTCTTGGGAATCTTTAACATTTAAAATGGCTTCATTTTCTACATTTGTTTTTATTTCACTTTATTATTCATTGATATATTCTTAAATAAAAATTTGAGTCTAAATATTTGAATAATGAGGTGGCATTTTTAAGCAGAATTATTTTTTTAAAAATTCGATAATAATATTATCATCACGTTCTTTTGTATCTGATATTTTATATCAATCATAGAACTGAGTGTGTTTGCATTACAGTTACAATTATATTTCTAATTTCAGTTATATTCTTATGTCTAATTTCATCATCATCAGTGGCGCAACAGCCACGTAGTGGGCCAAGGCCGTCTGCCCACTGGCAGATTTTGAGATAGGAGATGTTTTCTTTTTACAGATAGAGTTCTTAACCTATGCTCATCGCTCTACAGTCACATTAGACCGAGATCTACGGCTTAAAGTGGATTCCGAACCGGTGTGTATATAGGAAACATTGCTTTCTGGGAGATTTTTAAAGGAAACTTCCCACATTTATGTGTAGAAGAAAACCCAGAAAATTGTCACCAGGTAGATTGATTATCGCTTCGAGATGCTTTCTACACGTTATCATGTGAAGCATGACATATTGTCCCCATTTCTAAAAACAGTGACAGCAGATTTGAACTGCGGCATGTTTCCATGGAGTTTCCGTTGAAACGGGCTACAACTTATACTGACATGCATATTTTTAAAAAAAAAATTCCATTTGCTTTTTTTCTTTCCCTAAAAACATATTTCGAAACATTCGAAAACGCGATATAACGATGCGCGGTGTAACAAGAGGTTATTATAAAAGTCATAACAGTTTTTGCATTTGTTATGAAACAGAACTGTATACAAACATGTATCTGATTCGTTTCAGGTCTCTATTCCGAAATAAAGTACTCCTGCCCCACCACCCTGAAAAAGATCTCCTCTTCCGAAGACGACCTGGTCTCCCACAAGGCCTGCATCTTCATGGGCTTCAAGAAACTGGACAGCCACTTCAGCGAGGTCCTCGAGGACAGCTGGAAGGACTGGACGGGCGCGCGGATCATCTACATGAGCCTCTCGGACGAATTCGGGCTCTCGTGACTGTCCTTCTACAGGAGAGTGGCACCAAGGGACGCGGACATGTTCATGTACATCGTGATGGTGGAATGCAATTCGGTCACATCCAAGAACCAGATTCGCCTGCTGGACTTTGTGCAGCGCTTGAGAGTTGAGCGAATGATCGGTTACTTGTCCGTCACAATGTGGGAGAGGTTGGTGCCATCGACTGCGAATGTCATCAACGGACTTTTGACAGAAGCTGCTGATGGCGAAGGCAAAGTGAACATAATGACATCTGGAAGAGGCGCTTGACTCATTACAGATTCTGTGAACAAGTCTGTTGACAGATCAGTGGCTGCTGTCACAAGATTCAGAAATGCCAGTGGGTGACACTGAGTGGTGATTTTCCGTGAAGACATTTCCCTGCATTATTTGTGTTGTTTCTTTTTTATAAACTGTATGTTAACTTGATCGATCGTTTTTACGTGTTCGTGAGTGTGATTTTAGAATGCAGCAATAGGGATGTGTTGAATAACTAGTTGCTGATGCTTACTAGAACTTCAGATTCAATTCCCACATACATTTTGTCGAGGAAAAAGTTCCTTTTAAAGAATCCTATTCTGTTTTTCAAATGAAATGACATTGGATAATATGACAGACTGATGGCTCCAATAAATAAAAATCGTGAACAAGTCTAGGGACAGATCAGTTGTTGCTATCACAAGATTCAGAAATGCCAGTGATTGACACTGAATAGTGTTTTCCAGTTAAGACCATATTGTTTGTGTTGTTTCTTTTTTATAAACTGTATGTTAACTTGTTTTTTACGTGTTCGTGGGTGTGATTTTAGAATGCAGCAATAGGGATGTGTTGAATCAACCAGCTGCTGATGCTAAACAGAACTTCAGATTCAATTCCGCACACATTTTGTCAAGAAAAAAGTTCCTTTAAAGAATCCTATTCTGTTTTTCAAATGAAATGACATTGGATAATCTTGGTGTACGACAGACTGGAAAGTAAGCCAAGACAAACACGAATCATAAAGAATTCTAACAATTAAACCAGATGTTTGTTTCAAATAGATAAACATAATCTGGTTTTATGATGATAATATCAATTACATGAATTAGCTATGAAATCAGTATTTTGGCTGTAGATTAATGGTTAACAATTAAGTTATCTTTAGGAAATGAGCAAAAAAAAAAAAAAAACTTGAAAAGTGAGGGACCAAATTTGTGCGATTTTGTTTTAAGTAGAATTGTATTATTTAAGAATTTAAATTACTCCTAACTTATCAAAAATAATGATGAACTTTCCATTTTGATGAGCTTATTTTGAAACCATATAATAATAAGTTTTTATTTGAAATCATTATTTGAGATAAAATTGTGTTACATGTGATTCCTCTCTGAAAGTCATATGAAATACCATAAAAGAAACAACAGTTAAAATGTGTCTGCATGACTGTTACTATTATGAAAAAAAGGGAAAAAAATTGCTTGCATCTTAACTATTTATTCTGAATTAATTTTTAGTCGTTTGAAATCATTTAACTGTAAGTAATAGTTAATTTTCTTTATAAGTTTACACATTGTCGTCTTCCTATTTCACCTAGACTTCAGCAAATAACATGATACTGAGAGATCATTTAAATTGGACAATATAAACTTTGCAATACTTTCTACCTCTTATTTTCTTTGCGATATGTTCAGAAAAATTACCATTTCGTGTTATTTAAGTGTTTAAAATGTGTCAACACATCCCTACTATTAATGTGACGGCAGCTTTCCTTAAGTAACATTAGAGAAAAAAATAATTAAATTACCACATACAGTTGCCATCTCTTGATTTCTCCATCAAAAAAAAAAAGCATAATTCAACTTAGTAGTCATTTGTATTTAGCAAAAAGTATTTAACTAGTATTTAACTTCAAACTCTTACAAAAGTGATTAAATTATTATGCACATTTGTATACTAGTTCTACGAAAACATTACAATTGTTCCTCTTGAATTTAGCGATCTGTTGACCAATTGCTCTCTGCCTTTGGTACAACAGGCTTCAGGTTCCAATCCTGGATGTGCCATGGATGTTTTCTAGTGGTCCGAATCCACGTTAAAACTGTAGGTTCCGGATCTAATTACCTTAAACGTGTGCACAAATGACCGTAGAGCGACAAACCAAAACCAATCTTGAATTTTAAGAAATGTCCTCCTTAAAAATTGTCAATTAAATTTAAACTAACTTCCTCATCTGCTTAAAAATATGTGCGAGATTTGAAAAAAAAAAATATTAATTAATAAAAGAGTATCGATGTTAAATAGAAAAACAAAATTTTTGACATTTTTTAACACATCGATTTATTTGGGGCTAAATGTGTTGATTTTTTAATATTATTATTTTGAGGGCATATTATTATTAATATTATTAAATATATTATCATTTTAAAAATTAAAACACTATGTTTAAATGAATATTAAAAAATGCATGCATAATTTTTGATTATCTTAAAAAAATATCCCATAAATTTAAATAATTGTAATTATTTATTACATTTCTTAAATAAACACATTTCTAGAACGATTAGACTTATTTTTTAAGATTTTACGGTTATTTTCGACGGACGGTTACAGATATTTTCCACAACGTGAAACAAAAATTGCATTGTTCTTTTTGTAAGTGTGCATATTAATTTGACTACTAAATGTATAGATTATAAACTACTTTTTCATACTAAATATATAGTTTAAATAAATTAGATTGCATTATAACTATCCAATCGCACATATTTTTTCAAAAAGGCATCAATATTTAATGTCTCCATTTTAAACTGCACCACATTAAAACTCTAAATAGAACTGATATGAATCTTTTGAGTAATTTTGACGTCGCTTAATAATTCTAATATGTTTTACTGGTAAATTTGTTGAAAAATTCCACAAAAAAAATTGTAAATGGGGATTCAGAGGAATTCCAAAATTCAGGTATTTTTACTTTTATAAATCTAATTAAACATTGGTATAATTTTTAAACACATTTTTGTTGTAAGTAATCGCTCAGTTGGCCCCACAAAAAGTCGTCAAATCCCAACGGCTCCCTATTTTTGCGAATGGCCAAGCTTTTTTTTTTTTTTTTTAAATTTAAATAACACTTACATATCCATTCGCACATGTAAGAATATACTATTAATTAAAAATATATTAAATCCAAACATGAATATTATGCACATAAGTATTTTGAAAAATTTTTATTGTAAATTGTTTTTTAAAACATCTTTCACGATGTGCACTTCTGTTACTTAAATTGTCACGGATTTTCATTAATTTATCATTATTAAGAGAGAAAAAAATAATCATATGTAATGGAGCAACGAATTTATATGAACTACGAATAATCCGTAGAGGTTGGCAACTGTTACAAGGCACAAATTTTTAAAAAAATAAAAAGAATTTATATTGTTGACTTTTCATTCAAAGTTATTTAAAAATTGAATTATTTATTAACTTCATTTTTAAGTAATTAATCTTCCAATATGCACTGAAGTAAATACAAAAGCACCTCACACTGTAGTATATATATAAAAAGTAAACAAACCTTCACACGAGCATTGAACTAAAGCTTTCTAACAGGCATTTAAAACTTCAACTAAAACCTACACATGGTAAAAATAGACATAGAGATTCTAACTTACTACAATAAATGAGAAAAATATACTATATATTTTCTATATTCTCCGTGCACCAACTATGAATACATACTGCGTATTAGCGGACAACCTGCTACATACATCTCGACCTAGCGCTTTCATTTTCTACGAATATAATAAACTACTTATAGATAGCCGGTTAAATATCTTTAGAAGAAATAGAATTAAAGTTAATAGCTCTTTTGAAATCAAATTCTGAATCAATTCAATAAAGAATCGCTTGATAATAAATATTTCGGAAACGTCTTAACATTTTTGGCCTTCGAATTAAAAATCTGCCTTAAACATTCTTAAATAGATTCTAGATGATAAAAATAGCAAAGAATTCAGCTTTTTGTAACTTTAACTGGCTGGACTTAGTACCTTTCCGCTTCTGAGTACTGTTATCATACCAAGGATTTAAGCTTTTTACCGCGCCAAACTTCATGGTACGATTATGACTGGCGATGATTTGGTGGCAATACATGCTTTGAGTACATGGCGCCCCCACTAACGGAAAAGTACCAAAAAGTGGATCTTTCCCGTTAGTGGAGCACCAAAATTTACTCCAAGTCGTAGGATTGAAAGTCTTCTACCGCGCCAAACTTCATGATATGTTACAATATGATTGGTGATGTTTTGGCGGCAATTACTGGCATAAATGGTACTCCACTCAATGGAAAGGTACCTCTCCATGTTGTATTATATTATATAGGATTAGAATTTTTTTAAAGGAAAATATTTGCAATTAATTAACATTATTCATACTATATATTAGGTATAGGCATTAAAAGGCCTTACACTGAGACCAAAATAGTGTTGGTATTATGGTACTTCCATTATTGTTTAATATATCGAGAGTAAAAGTTTCAGAAAGTTCTTTTTATATAAACTAAACTGACCAAATATATGCATTTCTATATTTGCCCTCTTTGATCAGTGCTTCTCAGAAAAACTAAGAATTTTGTGGGAATAAGAATGCATATTTTTATATGGTGTAACAAACAGCAATGCCGCGGGACATTCTCGGAAAGAAATTTTTCTTAAAAACAAATTATTACTATAATAAGAAGGAAAATTCTTAAACGTTCCAATTTTCACTTTCCTTTTCTGTAATTTTTCACATCTATCCTTACGAAAAAAGAATGTATGTATATAATTAGATTAGTTTTCCTATGTACACAAAATGGGTATTCGTCACAAAATCCTCTCCTTTTGAAAATATTGTGTGTATGCACTCTTTTCTCTTTTAATCAATAATAAATTCACTTAATTTTAATTTACTCCTCTTAAAAATTATTACTTTTTTTAGTCTTTAAATAGTAATCTCATTTAGCTATTAAATATAAAAAAATAATAAAAATCCTATTTGTCAGTGAATCTCTTGTCTCATATACAAATTTTCTTAAAAAAAAAAAATTTTATCGCTGACTTTATAATTAGAGGTCTTGGAATAAAATACTAGTAAGTAGGTAGTAACATTTTCAATAAACCTTCATAGTAGAAAAATATTTACCTTTTCATCTCTTTTCGTTTACATGGCGGCTTCTTGGTTGAATTATTTTTCAATCTTGCTTTATCTAAAGCTAAATACTCTAAAGCAAATAATAATAATATGTAAATGTAAGCAAATTACAGTAGAGTAGAGTACAGATATCACATATACATATGATATATGTATATGCCTTTCGAATTCTAAAATAATTAATACTTATATAATCAGTAATTTAAACTACTTTTTAATCTAAAAACTTATAAAAGTACTTCAATATATAAAAATATTTTCTAATATTCATTCAGAAAATTAGTTTACAAAAAGACTGGCTTAGTAAAATATATTTATTGTTCAACTTATAGATAGTTACTCCGCTACTTTTTTCATTTGAAAAGTTCCAAGGATTATTATCGAGAAAGTTGATAGTTACTAATATTTGAGAAAAAATTATTTAAGATAAACA
>BPLR01006287.1:0-69362 GCA_021605095.1 Caerostris extrusa
TCTTGGGCGAGTTCAGTGTTTAGGAAAAAAAGATTTCGTGAGGAAATCCTTATGGGCCTTTCAGGTATTATTTTAGAAGTATAAGAGGAAAAGATAAAAGTATAAGGACGAAACAAAAGTCTCTTGTATGGGTGTGAGCAGATTTTAAAACTGTATTTTTTTCTTTGATGTAATAAAATAACCATATGCTTACGATTTTATATAAAAATTCAATAAGAATTAAATATCACGATAGATTTTGTAAATAAATTATTATCATGTGTGAACATGATGATGTCCTGGTTAGGGGTTCGTAGCGCAATCCAAAAAGTACAGCGAGCAAATAAAACTCCATTCCAAATTTGCAAATTTTGTGGAAAATTGTAGTTCAGGGTCCTTATATCTTGGAAATGATTTATGAATAATTTTAATCCTCAGGAATTTTCTGAAGAATTTGGCTCTTGCTTGAAGTTGTATGGTTTTTGTAGTATGATTTTGAATAACTTTTCGTGTTTTGGGTTGGGATTTTAAACATTTGTATATCCAATGGCTATAAGTACTCGTAGTGCGTTGATCCATTCCCTCTTCTTGAAGTTTCATATTTATCACTTTTGGCATTTTCCCATGCTTATTGTGCTGTATAATGCTTCTTATTGTATTTGGAATACTTCATTTATGCCTAGAATTTTCAAACTTTGATATATTCTTTTGACTTTTTAAAGTTATGGTGTTTCTTGTAGAATTGTGAGTACTTCATTCTTCATTTACGGCTAGAATTTTCAAACTTTGATAGATTCTTTTGGAGATTGTGTGTAATAACGTTTCTTGTAGAATTTGGAATACTTCATTCTTCATTTACGACTAGAATTTTCAATCTTACTTTTGAATATTCTTTTAGGAATTTCTTGAACAATTCATTCTTCATGAAGTTCTTAATCTATTCGACATTTTAGTAGTATTCCAATCCTTTGCTTCCTATATCTCGTGTGTTTTTAACTTTGGTATATTCCCGAATTTATTCATCCGTTTTCGAATGTTCACCCATGATAAGTTGAAATTTGCCAAGGAGATTTCAGTTTTTTTTTTTTATTATTTTTTTCCATATCTTTGTTCTTTCATTCATCTGTTATAAATTACAGAACAAAAATAAATAAATAGAACAATGTCCCTTAAGCGTTCTTCCAACAAACTTCGAATAAAACTATGTCCATTAAGAACGCCGGAAGAGTTTATAAATCTTTACGAAATTGAAATAAATGACTTAGAAGCTACCTGTAATAGGTAAAGATGTTATCTTGAGCGAGTTCAGCGTTTAGGAAGATATTCGTGAGGGAATCCTTATAGGCCTTTCAGGTATTATTTTAAGTATAAAAAGAAAAAGATAAAAAATATAAGGGTGAAACAAGAGTTTCTTGTATAGTGGGAGCTGATATTAAAACAGTATTTTATATTTGATGTAATATATTAACCATATGATTATGATTTTCTATTTTTTAAAAGTTCACTAACTGAGAATTAAGTATCACAATAGATTTTTTGTAAATAAATTATTTAGTTTTCTTTTTTTCTTCTTATTTATTTATGTTATTTATATTAAAATCGCTGGCTCTCATTTACTACTGTGTCCAAAAAGTAAGACCGTTTCAATTTAAAATTCCCGTGTCTTATGGAATTTCAATATTTTTCTCGTTTTTTGGTTGCTGGTACTGTTCCTGACATCTGCGTGAAATTTCACGTCAAAATATCCATTAGTGTTTGAGTTACGCTTGGCTTGAGCAAAGAACTGGCATTCAATTTTGTTTGCGGAAACATATAGAATGTTGCAGAAGGCATTCGGTGAGCATTCCTATATCAGAAAGAAATGCTTATAAGTGGTATTATTAATTGAAAGAAGGCAGAGAACGCGTTGAAGATGAAAAGCCCTCTGGTCGACCCTCCATCTCTATCAACGAAGCTCAAGTCCGAAAAATTAAAGATTGGGGCTTTCAAACCGTCGACTTACAATTAGATACCTTGTTGGTGATGTTGTCAAAAGGATCGGTCTATTCCATTTTGGGCCTCGAACGTGTCAAATCTCGATGGGTACCGAAAACACTGAATGCGCCAGCTCACACTGCATTGATTCTTCGTGATTTTCTCCAACAATGAAACCCATATCGTTCCGCAGCCACCTTATTCACCTGATTTAGAATTGTGCTACTTCTGGCTATTCCCTAAACTCAAAAGACCACTCCGGGGACACCGTTTTGGGCCGATTAAAAACGGTGTGAATCGGCGCGCATTGAAATCCATCCCTGCCGATGACTTTTTAGCATGCATTGAGGATTGGAAAAAGTTGGCATAAGTGCATTGTGTCCGTAGGGGATTACTGTGTCCGTAGGGGATTACTGTGTCCGTAGGGGATAAATTTGGAAGAATAAATTAGGAGTTTTTGAAGAAAAAAAATAATTGGTCTTACTTTTGAGCACAGTACTATGACGTATTTATTTTGTGTTTTAATAATTCTTCCACTTTTATGAGGATTATGTTAAGGAAAATTAGCTTTAATTTAATTTTCTAAGAAAATTAGCTTAACTTTCGTTAAGAGTATTACTGATTCCTTTCAGAGTCTACCAAAACAGAATTTGCTTCCTGAACTCTACTGCGGAAGACCTGCGATCCGATTTCTTGGAAGCGGCCCGTTTTAGCTCTGGACTTGACCTTTCGAGCGGAAATGAAATCGGAACTTGCCTCTTCCGCCGGACAGAGCGTACGTTTACACGTCGGACCATTCTCTGCCTTTTGCGGATGTAACTGAATACCTTTTGCCCATTTCACGCGCTTTCTTTCTTCGGTTCCGATTTGCATTTTGACTTGAAGGTCGTCTGCAGAAATGAGTCAACACTTCTCGTGTGTTTCACATAAATTCTGACGGCTGAAAATATCAATAAAAAATATGCTACTGAGAATAAAAATCAACAAACAATACTGTATTTTAGTAGCACTTTATTTCCCCTTCAATAATCGTACTACTGTGCCCAAAAAGTAAAACCAATTTAAATTTTTTTCAAAACTCTTTATTTATTCTTTCAAGTTTATTTCATCGCCTTCAAAGTAATCTCCTCCGGACACAATGTACTTGAGCCAACTTTTTTTCCAATCCTCAATGCATGCTAAAATTCATCATCCGAGATGGTCTTCAAAGCGCGCCAATTCACGTTGAATCTCTTCAATCGACTCAAAACGGTATCCCCGGGTGGTTTTTTGAGTTTTGTGAATAGCCAGAACTCGCACGATGTGAATACGGTGTTTGTGGAGCGATATGGATTTCATTTTTGGCGAAAAACTCACGAAGAATCAATGCAGTGTGAGCTGGCGCATTCAGTGTTTTCGGTACCCTTCGAGATGTGACGCGTTTGAGGCCCAAATGGAATGGGCCGATCCTTTTGAAATTCCAACATCAGCAACAATGTCTCTAATTGCAAACGGCAGTTTGCAAGCACCAGAGTTTTAATTTTTGTGAAGATTGCTTCGTCTGTTGAGGTTGAGGGTCAACTAGAGGGCTCTTCGTATTCAACGCATACTCTGTCTTTTTTTGCACTGTTTATACCACTTGAAAGCATATCTCTCCGGTATAGGAATGCTCACCGAATGTCTTCTGCGACATTCTATACGTTTCAGCAAACCACATTGAATGCAAGTTCTTTGCTCAATGAATTCAGACATTTCAAAAATCGTCGGAATCAGTTTTAGCGTGTCACAAAGCCAAGCGTAACTCAAACACATAAGACACAAGAACCTAAAAAAGAAAAAAAAAAATTGAAATTCCATAAGACCCGGGTATTTTAAATTGTAAATGGGTCTTACATTTTGGCACAGTAGCATTTTCTTTGAAATGTCGATTTTAAGTGCTGTTGGCTGATTTAATGAATTAGTAAAATGTCAAATGGAATGCTGTACGAATGGGATACGCTTCATGGGGACACTAGTAAATTGATTTTCGTTAAAAATCACGTTCAATAACTTAATTGCTCAATTAGTAATTTTTTTTTGATTAGCAGCAGCGCGCTGGGAGCCAACGGGTCGATTGCGAAATATCGATGCCATAAATTAAAACGGAACAAATAAGAGAGCGAGCACTTTATTAATGAGCCCACACCTCTGGAGATGCTGCTCTTGGGGGTTGAAAGCTTTCAAAGCTTGGATTTTAAATATTTGAGGATTATGCAAAAATGAGGGGGTCTTTAATTTCAAATTATATTTTAATAAGATGTTTGCGGGGTTAGCATGCCAAATATTATTTTGTAGAAGACTAAATTTTTGAACACCATACTAGTGTGTTCAAAAATTAAAATCCCGTTTTTCAATTTATAATACCCCGGGGCTTATGGAATTTCAATTTTTTTCCTTCTTTTTAGGTTGCTGGCACTGTCCTTGACATCCGTGTGTGAAAAATCATCGTGACGTCAAAATATTCATTAGTGTTTGAGTTACGCTTGGCTTTGTGAGACGCTAATATGGATTCCGGCGATTTTGAAATGTCTGAATGAATTGAGCAAAAATTTGCATTCAATTTTGTTTGCGGAAACGTATAGAATGTTGCAGAAGGAATTGGAGCTCGCCGATGAGCATCATTTCGAGTCAATTGAAGAGATTCAACGTTAATCGGCTCGCGCTTTGAAGGCCATCCTTGCCGATGACATTTTAGCATGCATTGAGGATTGGAAAAAATGGTGGCTTAACTTCATTGTGTCCGGAGGGGATTACTTTTTGAAATAAATTTGGGAAAATAAATAAAGAATTTTGAAAAAAAAAATAATGGGTCTTACTTTTTGGGCACAATATTAATAAGCAGATAGAGAAAATTAACAATGTTGGGAAAAAGTTACTTGAAGGGGGCGAAGACTTCGTATCAAGTTCTTGAATGGAATGTTTATAGAAGCAACCATTTTAACTGGCCTTCATTTCCATGGTACCTTTGATAACATCAATACGCCTTTCGATTAAAAGGCTGCAATTGCTAATACTACTAGCTTTTGGTACGTCTAAAAACATAGCACAAGGCTAATCACTTAAAATTGCTGGGATTCATTGCAGATAGGACTGCTTCAGTCATGGTCAGCTATATGTGGCGAGGACTAGAGTTGCGGGTGAAAAAAAATTTATACGCGTTTGTAAACGAAGGGAATATATACAATGTCAGGCTCTAACTGTTAAATAAATAGAACTTAAACGACAATTATATAATTCGTGCTAATTAAAAAATGATACTAATAAAAATAAAATGTATTGCATCTTGATTCCAAACATTTTCAAATATATAAATATATATAAAATTGAATTTCTTAATATTTATACAATACTAATGGAAAAGCGATCTTATCTCTTTGATATAAAACTTACCAACTTGACTTTATGATAATAAGAGTCAATCCATTTATTTTCTGAAGCTAGGCAACGTCGGGTTATATGTGCCTAGCCATGTTATATAATACCCATAAAATTGTAATTAGACAATCTGTTGAAACTCTGTTCCAACATCATTATCGAATCTACCCTTTTTTTCAAAGTATGATTGCACAGCAATTCATCAGCGAAATCGAATCCCTGCCGCAGTAACAACAAACTTGCATCCCACTGTGTTTGTGGGTAGTCATACCATTCAATTATCTGACCATCGTAAACATTATAGTGTATTACTTTGTAGAATTGCAAACCTTTGCGAACTGAACTGATGGCTGGAAAAATATTTGAAGTTACCTCAAAGAAAAATACGTCTGCATTTTGATATCAAAATGTCTTTGCGTACCATAAATCCACCAATGGTTTTTCTTATATCTATTTTAGAAGAGGTATTCTATAGAAAATGATTGCAGTAGAAAAGAAATAAAACTTTTATTGCAATGTCAGATTCAATATCCCTTCCCCCCTCCATATGCATTTTTAAGCATTGCAGTTTTGAAACGTATTTAATAGTCTTACAAATCGTTTCTGATGCTCTAAAAAGTTGTAATAATTTTTATGTTGCCCCGAAATCCGTAGGAAAGCCCCATTTCTTTTGTCTTCCCTAAAAATAAATAAATAAAATAATAACAAACAATAGATAAGGCAAAAACTAATTTAAATTAATAAAAAAATTCGATATTATTTCTTTTATGATGAGTAATTTCCCCTTTCTTCAGCATAAACCTCTTGCAATAAATTGCTTGATACTATTTGTACTACTGTGCCCCAAAAGTAAGATGAATCATAATTTTTTTTTCAAAAACTCTTTATTTATTCTTTCCAAATTTATTTCATCGCCTTCAAAGTAATCCCCTCCGGACACAACGCGCTTATGCCAACTTTTTCTCTAATTCGGTTTTTACATATTTAGATTTAAAATCGAGAGAGAATTACAATCAAAAGAATAATGATTATAATAAGAATTATCTCATAAAGAATTGTTTCGTAATATTTTAGTTATTTTTTTATTTCATTAAGGATATATAATTAAATATATTTGCTTCTTTTTCTCATCTATGATTCCAATAAATTTTATGAATATTTCCATCTTTTTAATGACATGCTAATTCAGATTAATTAAGCATTAAATATTTGTTATAGATAATCTTTTAAGAAAAGCATGTACTTTTATATTATTGTAAAGTCTATTTCTTAAGTCGAACCTCGATAAGTCGAAAACCTCCACAATTCGAAAAAGTTTTTGTTCCCTTCCCTTCAAGTCCCCAAACCTCCATTACTCGATATTTCAACTCTCTATAAGTCGAAATAATGAGTCAATCCCCACCCGCCATTTTGGTATATATTTTCCTTCCGTAACACATAAAGGAAATTGGACCTCTGTATCTCAAACATTAGCAATGTGGGATTTTACAACCATTACAACTCGATCATTTGAAACTAATTACCTCTATAACTCGAAGAAAAATAAGTTACCGACTTTAAGGATTTGCGACAATGCACGTCATTGTTTCCCTAGAAAAAGAATGTATGAGTATGCAGTAAATAGAATAACCAATTCAATGAAATATTCGTGTTGTAATTCTTATTCTTATAATTCCCAAAATAAGTTAGAAAGAATCTAAACCTCTACAAGTCGAATATTTCCTTACAAATTCCGCGTAAGTCGAAATCCTCCATAAGTCGAAAACTCTGTAACTCAAATTATTTGGCGTCTCTCTTGAAGTTCGACGTACAGAGGTTCGACTGTATATCAAAAGATTTTTTTTTCTCATAGAAAATAAAGCAATTCTTAATATCCAATGTATACAACCAAATTAAAAAATAAACAACCAACTTCGTCCATGGACAGAGTCTGAAACTGCTATTAAATAACCCATTCGAGATTTCATCGCCGCACATTTGAAGGCTGAAGCTGCGTTACAGTAAAAACAAAGAAGCCCCATTGAATTGCGCCTCATGAAAGTCATTTATTGAAATACCTCTTGTTTGGAGATCTCTTTAATGAAACACTTGTCAGTCGAGAAAAGTCCTCTACCACTTTCACAAACGATATATATAAATCCGACAGAGTGGAAAAAGGACCCCACTTCCAACATCTTATCATCTGCTCCCTCCCCCTAACCCCACCTATGTCAGTGGAGAGCAAAGAACATCCGATTCTTAATATTTATGTATGGAACTGCTTTTTATCGTCTTCCTCGCAGCCAGCTTCCGCGCTGACCCGTAATTCTTAATGTCTTTCACCCTCCTTCGACAACAATAATGCCCGCCTCATAATGGAAGCTGACACTGGAAGGACCACTTCTCGCGAGAGGGGGAAGGGGGCAGGTGAAGTTTTTTTTTTTTTTTTGTCTCTCTCACCCGTTCTTTTTTAACTTCTCATTTTTGTTAAGTTTACTCTTGACGTTGATGGCTTTTCAAGAAAAGATAAGATTTTGGAGAGATATTTAGCAACTTTTAATTGCGTATTTTCGAGATATTCGTTTTTCTACCGTGGACAAAAAGGAAGGCCAGTTTTCAATTTAAATTTCTCTGGTATACGGTATTTCAATTTTTTTTTTTTTTTTTTTTTTAGGTTGTTGGCACTGTCCTTGTCATTGACAACCGTGTGAAATTTTCGTACAATATCCGTTAGTGTTTGAGATACGCTTGGCTTTGTGAGGTGCTAAAAATGCTTCCGGCGAAATGTCTCTTCAATCGACTTAAAACGGTGTCCCCGGAGTGGTCTTTTGAGTTTAGGGAATAGCCAGAAGCAGCACGATGCTAAATTAGGTGAATACGGTGGTTGTGGAACGATATGGGTTTAATTTTTCGTGAAAAAAGTAAAAAAAAATCAACGCAGTGTGAGCTGGCGCATTCACTGTTTTCGGTGCCCATCGAGATTTGACGCGTTTGAGGGCTAAAACATATTTTAACATGGAATTTTGAAATTCCAACATCATCAGCAAGGTTTCTAATTGCAAATCGACGGTTTGCAAGCACCAAATTTTTAATTTTTGTACGTGAGCTTCGTCGATGGAGGTGGAGGGTCGACCCGAGGGCTCTTCGTCATTTTATGTATACCACGAAAGCCCATTGTCACATTGTCAATAGCTTGTGAAAATTTTTTCTTTTTAATTGTGTTACATATCAGGTTCTAAGAAAAGATCTGCCAGTTTTTTTTCCATTGGATTGCGACTGAAAACTTAACAAAAGATGTATTTAATGAATAAGGTCTTTTCCATTCTTTCCATAATTCTTTTGTCATTATTCATTCATTTTCAATTCATCAATTCATTTTCTAACAGCTCATAAAGAACAGTTTCTTTCTTACAACACCATCAATTCAAAAGAATTTTTTGGGGGTGCTGGCCTCTTCAAAGCTCTTAGATAGGTCTTCAATGACTGCTAAGCGGTTAAGTCATTAATATTATTGGGCTTAATATTATTATAGGATATCCACTGATTAAGCATAGATAATTAGAAGTTGGATCACTGTTATCATGTGACATAATTAATTGCATAATTAGTTATCACCTTAGATGATCCACGGCTTTGGTGTCCCATTCTAAAGTGGTCATCAACTTAGATGATCCACAGTCTTGGTGTCCCATCCTAAAGTGGTCATCAACTTAGATGATCCACAGCCTTGATGTCCCATTCTAAAGTGATCGTCAACTTAGATGATCCAAATTTTAAGCATGGAGAAGTGTAAACATTTTTGTATCATATTGAAAAACGTTTAAAAATATTTTCTGCGAGATGCAACTCTCTAAGAAAAACAGTTTAGTTTGAATTTTAATTTGCAACATTTAAAAGTACACAGTCCAGTCACATTAATTTGACAAGTGGTCACATTAATGTGACTGGACTGAAGTCAGAATATACACTCTTGTATATTCTGGCTTTAGGGGAGAGTGGAAAGTGGTATTAAGTGGAATTCTTTATATACACTTCACTGTAATGTGCTTCCACCCGCCTTTTGTCATTGGTTATTTCACGTTGACGTCGAAAGTAGGTGGTGATCACATTAATGTGACTGGACTGTGTATGTTGGCCTCTTAATTTAAATGTGCTTTTTAATTGCAGGTCAATGGGATAAAAAGAAAGAAGTTTTGAAATGATATATCGTCCATTGAAAACCCACCGATGAGTGCACTTTTTGGGCGATGGCAGCGGACACTCCAAACACCCCACAAGAATGAGACTGGCCAGCAGAATCGCTCTCATTCTCTTCTCGATATCGGTGGTGTCAGTGATCCTCATCGGGCGATGCGGGCTCAAGTTGGACGAGGAGCTCCGTGTGGAGAGTTCGGCCTCGGGACCCATGTCTCCGGATGGAGGGATCTCCATGTACCAGGTGTCCAACAGAGAGGACGAGTCGGACGCGGCGAGGACGAGGGAGGACGAGCACCGCATCGAGACGCAGAGGCTGCAGAACGAGATCGCTGAGCTGAAGAGGAAGCTGGAGTCTTTTCAGAAGTTGAGTGACGACATACAACCCATCCCTGTCAAGGTCGTCTCCTCCCACAACCTATTGGGGGTGGAGGAATGCAGCGAGTACATCGAAAAGCACATCTCATCAGCCGAGATAAAGCGCGGGGTGCAGCTCAACAACGAGTACGAAGTCATTCCCTTCTCGCATTTCACCTTCAGTCGAGTCTATCCGGTGGATCTGGGTTTGGGCAAGAGGGTGGTGGAAAAGCCCATCGGGTACAGGAGGAAGGATCTTCTGGAGGTGTTCGTGAGGGCGCTGGAGATCATGAACAAGGACAGGCATGGCAGACACAGATACGCCGTGGACGACTTTGTGGAAGGGGTCTTCAGGAACGATCCCACCACCGGGACCCAGTACTCGTTGTATTTCAGGGAAAGGAACTCGTCCAAGACGTACAGAACCCTCACGCTCATCAGACCTTTCGCTCCCATGCAGTTGGTGAACGACAAATCTGAAAGGACAGCGAAACGACTCATCAACATCATCTTACCCTTATCGGGAAGGATCGACAAGTTTCGCAACTTCATGGACAAGTTCGTCAAGGTGGGAATACGACACGACAGACGCGTGTTCCTGACCGTAGTGTACTTTGGGGCGGAGGGCCTCTTAGAAGTGCAACAAATACTGACCAAAGTGTCGAAAGACACCAAATTTAGAAATTTTAAGCTTCTGACATTAAATGACACCTTCTCCAGAGGAAAAGGCTTGCAAGTCGGTGTGCAGCATTGGACGAAGGGAGATGTCTTGCTCTTCATGTGCGATGTCGATGTCATATTTTCGACCAAATTCCTCGAGAGGTGCCGCCTGAATACAGAACCTGGCAAGAAAGTGTACTACCCCATTGTTTTCAGTCTATTCAATCCCTCCATAGTGTATTCGTTGCAGGGCAAGGAGATCCCGAGCGAGGCTGAGCAGTTGCTGATATCCAGAGACACTGGATTCTGGAGGGACTTCGGCTACGGAATGACTTGTCAGTACAGAAGCGACTTCCTCAGACTGAAGGGTTTCGACGAGGACATCGTGGGGTGGGGCGGGGAGGACGTCATGCTGTACAGGAAGTACGTTCGAAGCACGCTGATGGTGGTGCGGTCCACCGATCCGGGCATCTTCCACCTGTGGCACGAGAAGAAGTGCGATCCCCGAGTTCTGTCCGTGGACCAACAAAGAGCTTGTCTGAGATCCAGAGCTTTGAGCGAAGCCTCTCACGCTCAGCTGGGCCTGCTGGCATTCAAAGAAGAGCTGAAGAAGCAAGACGAGAGACCAGGTTCGACTTCGCGGGACGTTATGGTCGCAAATAGTGCCATTGGACATATCAAAGAGGACACTGGGTGATTAAACCATTCATTGAATTATGAAATGATCTTTAAATCAGAGCTTGTGTTAATAAAAGTCATTTTTTCAACTTCTTTGTAAAAATTTGATTTCGATTATCTACACAAAACTAATAAAAATAAGTTTTAATGACAGTTACTATGAATAGTCCATTGCTTTTACTGAGCATGGCTAACTAACGGGAATCAAGTGTATATAGAAAATAGATATTAAATTCAAAATGTTCATATAATAAATAATAGATTACATCAACTTATTGTAATTTAAATATAAGAAAAATAAACAGGACAGAAATGAAACATTAAATAAATAAAAGTCAGTAAATGTAAATTATTAACTTTATCACAACAACTTAAATTTATTTAACAAAGGCCACATACATGCTTATCAGTGCACGAGTTCTCCGGTATTTTTCAACAAAAATGTCTTGATGAAACGTCTTGAAAAGATGAGATCTCAGACAGTCATGATTTGTCTAAGGCAGCTTTACTTATTTAAAGTTTTTCATCGTACGCCAGAACTAGGCAACAGTCTATGACGGACAGCCCAATGCAGTTCAGTTATAATCTTGTGCACTATTTACAACAATGATGCCAATAAGTCCAATACAGTAGTTCAAAGGGTCCCCACTCATGTCAGAATTAGTCAACAAAGTGAGCAAATTACCAGGCCAAATCTGGTATCTTAGTCTATACCAGTCCAAATCTGTAAAGGTGTTTCCTAAGATAGTCATGCCCAGTTTTTATACTGAAATTTGTAACACCAACAGGTCTAGGCAAGTCGCAAGGAATGGGATTATCCAATAAGTTACCCCAAGTTCTTATCTTACCCTCACTTACAGAGTTGGGAATAGTTAAACGACAGCGGGCCTTAAATCTAACTGTAATAATTCTATTAATGCCAAACTCGTTACCCACGACTCTACAATGATTTGGTATCCACTGCAGGGTAACATTACGTCCACCATCTATCAAAAAATCAATAAATAGTTGCATGCAAGAACAGATCTATTCTTAGGAGGCAAATTCTATATATGTATATACATAGAACTTGAAAGAACATATATACAGAAAATATATATATACAGAACTTGAAAGTGGCCCTCTTCTTGAAGCCTTTATAGGTCTAGTATACGCCTGAACGTTACAATTCTAATTTTAATTGGGTAAATTCTTAACGAATGTTGTTTGTCATTATAACTTGTCACTTGTGCGAGATCAGATATAATGCAAGAATGGTGTACTCTAATTAACTATATGCCAGTACAATTTTCAAGAACTCATTACCTAAATTTTCAGCTGAGAAGACTTTTCTTCGCCATTCTTTGCTGCAGAAGGAACATTCCAGTTTTGAGATATCTAAGCACAATTAGAAGCAGCAAATAAAAATTATCAGCTAGTATACACATCTCGATTTCAATTACTTATTAATTTAATTCATTCGCAAAGAATGTGTTTTCGCTCTTCAAAAGGAATTATTCTTTTGCAAGGAATTATTTTCAAAGAATTTGAAGAAAATAATTTTAATCGGAGCAAATTTATTTTCTTATTTATTAGATTCTTTTAAAAACAAAAACGTTAAATGCGAAGCAATCTCTTTTTATTGAAAATAAATTTTCTATTTGATACGAACACTTTTATGTATAAGCGCATTTTATGTAACTAACTACGAATCGAACATTTTCTTACTAATTTAGAAATTTTATTCGACGTAAAAGAGTATTCAACTCACTTTCGAAACTGGAAATGCAAAAGGATGTTTTAAGTTTCACATATTTAAGTGAAATTTAAATTTAAAAGAACCAAATCATATAACTGTGAGTTTAAATTTTTAATAAAACATAAAACATTGATGTTCGTAGCTAAATATTGTTTTTACATTCGTATTGTACATAAGGACAGAATTAAGTTATTAATGGCTCCAAAATATTAATAATACAGTACAAGAATTAGATTACCAGACAACTATCATCAATTGATTTTTTTCTTTAAAAATAAATTTCATTTGCATCTTGAATATCAAATTGCGACTTCAGTCGAAAAATAGCGTTTTGTAAGTTTTTTACAAAAAAAAATTTTAAAAAGATTTATATCAACTAAAGTAAGCTTATTTATCCAGACACTTTTTACGAATTGAAATGTCTGATTTTCAAACGTTTAAAAAAAAAACGTCTTTTCGTCTTTGAAACGTCTGGGTTTCAAAATAACTGATGATAGCAATTGATGCATATAGTTTTCAATAATAATGCATTACACTAAATTAGTAAAAGTAAACTACTGTTAGAAATGACGATTTGCCAGGTTGACAGAGAACCTTGGTTGCCTAGCAACCTCAATCTCCTGCTTTGTGAATGAGAGAAGTTTCTTAAGCTTTAAGCTCATTGATTAGATAGAAAAAGAGTAAGATATAAATATATTATTAATTTATTTAAAAAAAATTAGTTTATTAATTATTTATATTTTTAGTCATTAATAAAAGTTGTATGTATATATACTTTTTATATTATTATTATTATTTTTAAGAAGGTAATAAAAAAAAAAGAAACTATAGAAACAAACAAAAACGATTGGAGGGAAAATTGTCACTCAGCGGAGAAACTCCATGGTCATTCGGAAAGGAGGACATAGAAACGTTAATGAATGCCATTCAGAACAGCGCGAGGTCTTTTGCGATTTTTAAAATCAGAAATGTCGTCATCATAGTTGCTTAGATCATTCAAAACAGAATTATTAATATTTGGAATAGAGGTATACAATTTTTGTGCAATTTCATAAACAAATTGTTTAAAACTTGGGAGGGAAAGAGCATTATTGTTAGAAATGTAATTGATTATTATTATGGGATATTGTTTTAAGATAAACAATAATTTCAGTTTGAAACAACTGTTCTTAAATGCACATGAAAAAAATAAGCTTATTTAATCCTACAGACTTCTACGAATGGGGGGTGAAACTTTTGGCTTACAAAATAATTATATCAAATGATGCAGTCACATTTCAACAACATTAAATTAGTAAAAATTACATAGCGTTAAAAATACAATTATAATTTTGGGAATTTTGTTATAGATAAAAGTAATATTATAGATAACAAACAAATTTTTTTTAAAGTCAATTCCTACTTTTTTTCACTCTATTGCAGAAAGTCCTTTATAAATAATTTTAATTTATTTTTTTAATCATCTCTCTCCCTCATTTATTCAAATGTTTCATTTTCCGTTTTGTTCCCTCCTTGACTCGGACTAGAACCCAGAATGAAAAAGAATCCAAAAAAGAAATTTTTTTCCAGCGCTTCGCCACTGACGGTGTTTATTCCTAAATTTATATCCTGCTCAATATCTTATAGAAGAGAACATTTTTTTCTCCCATATAAAACTAAAATTATTCAATTAAATTGAATGAATGAATTAATATTTGAAGAAACTGTATTGACATCCAGTGTCATCCACGACAAGTTGTATGTATGTATTTGGAGAGTGTAAACTAATAGTAGGAATTGAAAAATAATTTAAATTTGATATAATTATTCCTATATGCAGATGGAAACTTCGAAGAAAATAGATTTTCAATCAGCTGAAACAATTTTTTTAACTGTACAAATTAAATAGTGTCAATAGAACGATCTCTTAATAAATATAGTATACATAGAGTAATAGAAACTAAATACTTAACTACGTAAAATTTAAATTGCCTGAACGTTTTTCATGGATTAATCTTTTATGTGCTAACAAACTGCAACTTCAACAATCAGCTTATTAACGGAGGATTCATTCCTTTAAAATGAAGTATAAAATTTACAAATTAAATCACTGACTTCATTCTACTGTGTCCAAAAAAGTATGATCAATTTTTTTTTTTTTTCAAAGGAAAAGCATGAAGAATCGATTTAAGACATTTCTGTCAAGCTGGAAACACGAATCAAAATGGAGAAAAGAAGCCACAAAAAGAATATTACTGAGCCCAAAAAGTAAGACCAATTGTATTTTTTTGTCAAAAACTTCTTATTTATTCTTCCAAATTTATTTCATCGCCTTCAAAGTAATCCTCTTCGGACACAATGCACTTATGCCAACGTTTTTTCAATCCTCAATGTATGCTGAAAAGTCATTGGCAGGGATGGCCTTCAAAGCGCCCACCGTTTCACGTTGAATCTCTGCAGTCGACTCAAGACTGTGTCCCCAGAGTGGTCTTTTGAGTTTAAGGAATAGCCAGAAGTCGCACGGTGTGAATACGGTGGTTGTGGAACTTATATGGGCTTAATTTTTGGCAAAAAAAGTCACGAAGAATCAAGGCAGTGTGATCTGGCGCAATCAGTGTCTTCGGTACCAATCCAGATTTCCCGCATTTAAGGGCCATATCATCTATTAAAAATAGAATTTTGAAATTCCGACATGATCAGCAAGGTCTCTAATTGTAAATCTACGTTTTGCAAGCATCCTATCTTTAATCTTTTGGACGTGAGCTTCGTGGGTTGAGGTTGAGGGTCAACCAGAGGGCTCTTCGTCTTTAACGCGTTCTCTGCGTTCTTGGAACTGTTTATAAACATTTCTTTCCGATATAGCAATGCTCAACGAATGCCTTCTGCAACATTCAATGCGTTTCCGCAAACAAAATTGAATGCAAGTTGTTGGCTCAATTAATTAAAAATCGCCGGAATCAGTTTTAGTTTTTTTTTTTTTTTTTTTTTTCAGTTTTTAGAATTAGTTTTAGTTCAGTTTTTTTTTTTTTTTTTTTAAGTAACTCACTAAACACTCATGAATATTTTGACGTAAAATTTCATACAAATGTCAAAGCAACCTAAATGTGCCAGCAACCTAAAAAAAAAAAAAAATTTGAAATTCCCCCGGCCTTTTAAATTTAAAATTGATCTTACTTTTTGGACACAGTAATATGTCAAAGTTTTCTAGAAAATAATATTTTGCACGATAACCCCGAAAACAGCCTATTAAAATATAATTGGAAATTAAAGACCACTCATTTTTATATAATTCCTCAAATATTTAAAATCCAAGCTTAGAAAACTTTCCAACTCCAAGAGCAGCATCTCAGGAGGTATGGGCTCATTAATAAAAGAGCTCACTCCCTTATTAGTTACGTTTTAATGAATGGCATCGATATTTTGCCATCGACCCGTTGGCTCCTAGCGTGCCGCTAATCAAACAGAATTACTAATTGGGTAATTAAGTTATTGAACGTGATTTTTTTATGAAAATCAATTACTAGCGTATCCCATTTGTACAACATTCCGATTTGCCATTTTAGCAATTCATTAAATCTACCAATAGCACTTAAAATCGGCATTTCAAATAGAATACTACTGTGTCCAAAAGTAAGTCAGATTTTCAATTTTAAATTCCCGGGGCTTACGAAATTTCAATTTTTTTTTTTTTTTTTTTTTTTTTTTTTTAAGGTTCTTTTGTCTTTTGCGTTTGATTTACGCTTGGCTTTGCGAGACACTAAAACTGATTTATGTGAATTTTGAAATGTCTGAATAGATTGAGCAAGAACAAAATGACTTGGCATAAGTGCATTGTCTCCGGAGGGGATTCGTTGTCTCTGGAGTGGAATAGCCAGAAGTCGCACGGTGTGAATACGGTGGTTGTGGAACAATATGGGTGTCATCTTTGGCAAAAAAGATCACGAAGAATCCATGCAGTGTGTGCTGGCGCATTCAGTGTTTTCGGTACCCAACGAGATTTGGCGCGTTTGAGGCCCGAAATGGAATTGACCGAACCTTTTGAAATTCCAACATCATCAGCAAGGTCTCTAATTGTAAATCGACTCTTTGCAAGCACCCAATCTTCAATTTGTTGGACATGGTCTTCATCGGTTGCGGTTGAAGATCGATCAGAGGGCTCTTCGTCTTCAACGCGCTCTCTGCCTTCCTTGAACTGTTTCTATCATTTGTATACATTTCTTTCCGATATAGGAATGCTCAGCGAACGCCTTCTGCAACATTATATACGTGTCCGCAAACAAAATTGAATGCAAGTTCTTGCTCAATTCATTCAGACTTTCCAATCGCCGGAATCAGTTTCAGCGTCTCTCAAAGCCAAACGTAATGCAAACATTAATGAATATTTCGACGTCAAATTTCACACAGATGTCAAAGACAGTGCCCGGAAAATTTAAATTGAAAATTGGTCTTACTTTTTGGGCATAGTAGTACCTCGCACTGTGTTTTTGTGGCCAGTCATAACATCCAGTTATGTGTCGTTACCATTGTAAACGTTATAGCGTATAACGTTGTAGAATTGCAAACCTTTGCGAACTGAAATGTGGGTTCTGGAAAAATATCTGGGTTGCCTCCAAGTAAAATACGTCTAAATTTTGATATCAAAATGTCTTTGCGTACCATAAAATCCACCAATGTTTTTCTTATATCTATTTTAGAAGAGATATCTTATAGAAAATGATTGTAGTAGAAAAAGAAATAAAACTTTTATTGCAATACGATATAAAATTCCCTTACCATGCATTTCTAGGCATTACAGTTTTGAAACGTATTTAATAGTCTTAAAAATCGTTCCTAATGCTATAAAAAGTAATAATAATTTTTATGTTGCCCCGAAATCGGTATGAAAGCCCTATTTCTTTATGTCTTCCCTAAAAATAAATAAATAAATAATAATAAAAAACATACGATGTAAAAATTTAATTTAAATTAATAAAAAATTCCATATTATTTCTTTATGAGAAATAATTTCCTCTTTCTGTAGCATAAACTTGTTGCAATAAATTACGAGGCACTATTTATATACCTTTTTTATTTATAACATTGAAAATCTAAAACTTGCTAAATTTTTATTTACGTCAACACAATTTAAATTTCATATTGTTGATGAATATTATACGCAAAAGATTTTGATTAACTTAATATGATTAACTTTGCAAGTTTTCTATTGAAATTAATATTTTATTTAAACTATAAGAATATTTCTGTTAAGAATTGAAATTTGTAAAAGAATATATTTTCTTTCTCATTTTCATGAAATACAAAATCTGACTTCCTTTATTCCATCCCAGCTTGGAAATCTGAGATTTTTAGTAAAACTGACTTTTGCATTTTTTATGATTCACTCAAAAAAATTCACAGATTTTTAAGACTGATTTGTCATGCAAGTTTCAATCATAACAACAATAAATGTGTTCCATATTAAGTAATCCTGCTCCATAACCGTTGTCAAAAGTGTAATGTGATTTAAAAAATGTTATTTAAATGGAAAATTGCAAATTTCCTTTATTTTAAATTTATATGAATGCAATTTTTAAAAAATAAATATTTATTTACTAAGAAGAATTTTATATTCCAATATCTTTATTCTTCTTTATTATTAATTTCGCAGTTTAATCGTTTCGCAGTTTAATCGTTTCGAATCTTTAGAAATTTGACAAAACACTTAAACAGCAGCTGACAAAACACTTAAACAGTTGTCTTTTATGCCTTAAGGCAAGCGCTGCGCCGACGTTACTCATTTAGCACTACCCGTAATATACGTGTAGCTTGAAGATAAGCTACGGATGAGAAGTAACACTTCCCCGCAACTCTCTATGATCCTGTTAAACTGGGACCTACGGTTTAAAGTGGATTCCGAACAACTACAAATGTCCATGGTACCGCCGGGACTCGAACCCGAGACCTGTGGTACAGAGCGGTAATTAATTGTTAAAAGTACTAAAGAACAATTTTCCTTAACATAATTAATATGTAATTCAGGATGAAAGAATTAAATTGTATTCTATGATTACAGACAGATAAAAAAAATGGAAATTCTAAAAAGAATTCGAAAATTAATTCTTACAAAGAAAATTACGAATTTTTTTGTATATTTTGTATTACTTTCTTGGTGATTTTATTATGCGTGTCTGAATATGCGCAGCTTAAATGATGGCTTAATTCATAAACGGCCTTTCGTCTGGGAATACAATTGAGAAAAAATGCTTCTGTATTATCAAAAGGAAATAGTAATGTGAAATATAAATTAAATAACGTAAAAAAGTGTATTCTGAAACAAAGCAAGCAGTTAACCACTGTCAGATTTTTGATTCTATACGGCGAAAATTTTACTATGGCACTTTGAATTTCTATTCAAAAAAATGTTTACTGCTCAAAAGAATATTAAATTTAATGGGTTGTTTTCCTTGATATTTCTCAATTATAACATTGTTAAGGGTATTGTAGCATTTTTTTCTCACGAGAATACTTTGGCATTTCATTCCCAGGAGAGAGTATTGAATGTATTATGTATGTTATTTATTGTATGTTAATTGGCAAGTATAATTAATATCCCGTGACCCTTATATTTGCGAAGTACAAAATAATAACCCATGACTCAAATTGACATTAAACAAGCGGTATTGTGCGCAGTTGTATTACATGCAATTAGTGTTTTATATTGATGAGAACAATCTGTCACTCAAATCTGATAACAGATATTCGGTATCTTATGTAATGAGACTCGTGAAATTAGCGAATGTATGTGCGGCCTTCACAGGTCGACACAACTACAGATTGAATATGAACTATGAACTACCATGAGTTGTTCCATCGTGATGGGTGACGGACCACGAGGCGAGATATGTCTACTCCAATGAGAAGTGAGGGAAGCTGGCCCCCTCCTTGACGGATTGTCTTAAAAGAAGGTGAAGAAAGAGAGAGAGAGAGAGTTCTGCGACGAGGAGACCAGAAGTATTGTTTTTTTTTTCCTCTGAAATGACTGAATAGGCCGGAATTTTCCACTTGTTTTGCAAAGCGAACCCCTTGTGGTTTCCTTTATTCTTCGCCGTATGATAGTTAATGTCTGCCACAGACCAGGAAATTAGATTGAGATCGAGAACTCTGAAAAATCTCCGACCTTGGAGTGAACTGTACTTGTGATTTACTTGTGCACTGGTGATCAAATTTTTTTTTTTTTTCATATCTTTGTATAACAATCGAGAATTCCTTATTTGTATATATATATATATATGTAGTGTTTGTAAATAAAAATTAAAATAGTCCTATGAACCTGAAAGTGGCCCTCTTCTTGAAGTAATTATATGTCTAATATAGGACGAGACGTTACACTATTCACAATTTCATTTTAAACCGGAATACTTTTTTAAAAGTACGATTATTTAATTCTATTTCTAAATAGTTTTAACGCTGTATTTATAACTGTCTCCCAAAACTAACTTGATAATTGTTATTATTATTACAACATTAATTATATTAATAGTATATATAGTATGATTATTGTGTTTTAATTATTTTTATATAATTAAATGATATTAATAATTGCATTATTATATAAATAATTCATATTTGTGTTATTAATTACCAATTAAGATGTTCAAAATTAAAAGAAAATTGCATGTTTTAATGGTTTTTTTTTTTTTTGCAAAAAGTCTCAAAGATACTGATACTCTATAGATTCTCTATAGATACTGAATCTATAGAGAGAAAACCCGAAGTAATTCAAGAATCACGACAGCAAATGACATTTGTCTGTTACAGCGAGGTGTAGCTGTCCTTTACAGCAAGTTTAATAGCTATTCAGCTCTCTCCGAACTTTCATGTGGCCACAGGAATCTGAATTTTAAGAGTTACTGTTTCCAGAAGTCTACAGAAGAGAGATCTGTTCGCAAGAAGACTTACTGTTGGTCTCACTTCTGAAGAGAACATCGACTTTTGATCAAAGATCAGTGAGGGACTCACTGATGAATGTTTGTCAATGAGCGCTTATCTGGGCAGGATCAGACACCCCTATCTTTCAGCTTCCTGACCACTGAGGTTTGATGTTCTGATCAGGAATTCTGTTGTATGGGCTCTTAGACTATTCAACATATAATTCTTAATTCTTCAATTATTCTATGACATATTCTTTGTCCGAAGCACTGTGGCTAATGTGAAGTATAAGAATGAGATCCTGGAATCCTGTTCTGCTTTCAGGAAAGTAGTTGTCCCTGATTTAATTTCAATGGATCACAATGCGTGCTATGTGAAGCTCGTCAAGTAGACGAATTTCTGGAAAGTAAAGATATTCGCCAGGTGAATATCCAAATCTAAACTTCATAAACTTCTGGGACCACCGATTAGAAATGTAGACCTAATTTTCATAAAATATCAGGCAAAGTTCATACCTAATTTTATTAAAATTTATTCTGCAGTTTTGGAGATAATGAATCAAAAGTGAAAATTTTCTTCATCATATTGAACATCGATAGTTTTATTATCTATTTTTAGAACAATCGTTTAGCAAAGTTTATTTCTCAAACTCATGATAAGCACGTTGTTTTCACTGTATATAATTATTTTAAGATAAATAATAAAAAGATAAAAGAGAAAATTAAGAAAAAAAGAAAGATTAAGAGATAAAGAATTATAGTAAAAAGATTATTTTTATTAGCTCTTTGTCAATTCCCTTTAAAATTTAAACACTTTTCAAATATTTTTAAGTATTTTTCAGTATAATTTACAAACTAGTATGTTAATCAATTTACATCTTTTTACCATTAATATGGGAACTATTGAAATACATTTTTAGATGTATTAATAATATATTTATATTAATTTTACATTTATAAATATATTTGAAATAACAATATTAAATTCTAAAATAATAGTAATAGCTTTAAATACTTAATTACAGATAAATATTATCAGAATTTATATTTTAATCAAATAATAATAATTTTTACTCAATATATCAACAATAATAGATTATAGGTTAAAAAGTAAGTAAGACCAATTTTTTTCAAAAACTCTTTATTTATTCTTCCAAATTTATTTCATCGCCTTCAAAGTAATACCCTCCGGACAAAATGCATTTATACCAACTTTTTTTCCAATCCTCAATGCATGCTAAAAATCATCGGCAGGGATGACCTAATGAATCTTTTCAATCGAGTCAAAACGGTGTCCCCGGAGTGGTCTTTTGAGTTTGGTGAATAGCCAGAAGTCGCACGGTGTGAATACGGTGTTTGTGGAACGATATGGGTTTCATTTTTGGCGAAAAGATCACGAAGAATTAATGCAGTGTGAGCTGGCGCATTCAGTGTTTTCTGTACCAAACGAGATTTGATGCGTGTAAGGCCCAAAATGGAATGGACCGATCCCTTTCGAAACTCCAACATCATTAGCAAAGGTCTCTCATTGTAAATCGACGGTTTGCAAGCATCAAATCTTTAAGTTTTTGGACGTGAGCTTCAGCGGTTGAGGTAGAAGGCAAACCAGAGGGCTCTTCGTCTTCAACGCGTTCTCTGCCTTCTTTGAACTGTTTATATCACATCTAAGCATTTGTTTCCAATATAGGAATGCTCACCGAATGCCTTCTGCCACATTCTATGCGTTTCTGCAAACAAATTTGAATGCAAATTCTTTGCTCAATGAATTCAAACATTTCAAAAATCGCCGGAAATGGGTTTTGGAGTCTCACAAAGCCAAGCGTAACTGAAGACTAATGAATACTTTGACGTCAAATTTCACACAGCTGTCAAGGACAGTGCCAGAAACCTAAAAGAAAATTGAAATTCCATAAGCTCCGGGAATTTTAAATTGAAAATGGATCTTACTTTTTGAACACTGTAGTATGTGTTTAGTAATTCTTGACTACTTATACTATTTGTATTTAAAAAAAAAAACATCTCCGAATTTTATGCATTATAAAAGAACAAATGCAAACCGGAAAATAAATTTTCCAGAGATGAATTACATTCGATAAAGCTTAATGTATTTCGGAACATTTTCCTCTATTACTTCAAGTATTCCATCTCGTTCTTTCCTACTTTCATTCAATTTACGTCTTTTAGATTTTTATCATTTTTTTTCAAAAACAGTCTTTTTTGCTAAGAATTTAAAGCTTCTGCACACAGTTTTAAGCCGACTTATATTCTTACTGAAATTCTAGAAGATCCATGTGTTATTTTTATAAAACTGGCTTTGCTCCAAGGCAGTTTATGAAGGTTAAAATTAAAAAATATATATATTTGCTTTTAGTCAGCTTTACATTAAATTAAGATGGCCTGATATTAAATTAACATTATTTTTATTTCTCTAAGTAGAATATTGGAATAAAAAAAATTTTAAGCTGTATCAATAATTACTAAATTTAAAGGATTATACTAAATATTAAAATATTTTTGGAATTCTAAGTAAATATTATAGTAATTTTACAACATTTAAGGTAAATATTAATTATCATCATCATAACTGGCTCGACAGCCCGTTGTGGGCCTTGCCCTTTTAAAAGGTCCAGCCAGGCTGTTCTCCTCTTGGCCTTGGACCTCCAGTTTTTGAACTTAGTAAGATTAAAATCGGAGTCTAAACAGTCGACCCATCTCTTTTTTCGGTCTTCCCCTGGGTCGCTGTCCACAAGGGATTGCACTGAAAACCTTCAAAGCAGCTCTATCACTTTCCATTCTCATGAGATGACCGGCCCATCTCGTTCTGTTCAGTATATTAAATTTTTAGAATGTAAATCAACTCTATATGAGTCCATCTGCTCGATGAACATTTTACTTTGATACAGCGTACGTATGTTCCAGAAATCAAATCTCAGGTCCATTAGTCGTTTCCTGGTCTTTTTCCATGGAGGCAGTCCAGCTATGTTCTTTGTAGACTTCGAAACAGCGGTTTTTTTTACAAGCAGGGTTGTTAACCCAGCGCCCAACCAGGAAAGCCAGGTCCTTCTTAGTCGCTTCTTACGACGCGCAATTACTACGTTGGGACAATTCTTTATTTTTACACACAGTGCCATAAATTAGTTTAACTGTCGAACTATCTAAATGTAGGGAAGTAAAAAAATCTTACATGTTACTCGCGTCAGTGACAACCTTAAGGCACACGTGACTCCTGGGTGGTGCTAAATGAGTAACGACTAGAGGCCATGGCTACTTGGCCCTGAAAAATGACAGTGCCTCATCCGAACTTTTAAACTGAATATACTACATTCTTTTCAGGAGAACGAAACTAAGTCAAAGTATGTTAGTGCATTATTGTCTTACATCCAAGGAAAAATCTGGGGGGACAATCGGGCATTTTGGAAAATACTGAGTGGAAAACTCAGTATTTTCCAAAATGTTCCAGGTTTTCCAAAATGTTTCAATGTTTGTCTGTCTAAAATGTCTGATGTCAATTTAAGATTAAGAATCGGACACCTTTTTTTCCCTTGAATAATTTAAAATTATTTTAATAAAAAAAAGACTGATATTGCACATATGGGTCGTTGATCCTAAAGATGTTGATTATCTAAATATTATTGCAGGGAAATAAAGGAAATGCGATTATATAAATTAAACAGATCACGTTGCCCACTTGTAAAGTGTGTTAGATGCAATACAAGAGGGGAAAGTAAAACATTCTAACAATGTTTCATACCGTTATCCTTTTATTCCGAGTTTTCCTCCTTATGAAATGGGAATGCTGTGCGGTTATTCTTAAAAGACTTATGTAAAAAAGGCTCTGGTCTCTCTTGAAAGTTTAAGTGCACCAGGTTTCCCTTAATTACATAATACCTCATGTGTTGATCTTCTACTTTACGATTAAAGAATGACAAAAAGAACACCAAACTATTGCAGAAACAATTTTTTTTTCATCAACAGGAAAATATGTAACGGCAATGGTTTTAAATATTTTTACTTCTTTCACCCCCCTCCATCCTCTTTTGACGCCTCCAGATGAGAGTACGAGATTAGCTAGTCGTCCTCACGTGCCAATTATAAATGCGGACAGAACCCTTTGAGTGAGTCGAATGTCTCGCGCTGCTCCCACCACGGTCGGTTTACCCACACATCAAAGGATTTTTCTCGGATGCCATATCCTACCCGCTATCATTCGCAGTGTGTGATAACGTCGCTTCTTTCTTGCTGTCAGCCGGAGACAACGAATGAGAACGACTCGTTCGTCTCGTGCTCGTTGGACGCGGATTTAAAAAAAAAAGTGCTGCCCTTTTTCACAATTTTCAAGTAAATATTAGAGTAGCTTTAAGGTGATTTTAATTTCAGCAAAATAATAAGGATTTTCAATAAGATAAATTGAATGCTCCAGATTGTACCTCCAGACCAGAGTGCGAGATGAGCGTGTCTTCAAATATTATTCACTTCCTTCTATTCTCCCTATCTATATCTCGTTCAAATTTTCAATCGTTCATAAAATATTTTTTATTCTATACATTTTCAAATACATCTTTTTTAACTTATAGTGGATGACACTGGATGTTAATACAGCTTTTTCAAGTATTAATTCATTCATTAAATTTAATTCATTTATTTTAGCTGTTTTTACATTTAAGTTGCATGTATCTAATAGTAGATGGCGCCAGATATAAGAGTAAAATTTCAACTTTATTTGTAAAGGATTTTTCTGCAATACAGTGAAAACAAAGTAGGAATTGACTTTCATTTTTTTTTTTTTGTATTACTTGTTAATCAAATATTATTATAAATATTATTCATAGTTACAGTTATTACTTGATAAAAATGCAACCAATGTCAGCTACAAATATTTAATTGCTTGTTTCAGAAGTAATCCAACAGTGCCGTCGGCCCTCAATGAAAAAGGCTTTAAAAAATTATGTTTTTAGTCTGAGATGTAATTCGAAAGTTCTCTCTAGATTGTTATTTAATATTCCTTTTGATATTATTATAACCATTTAAAAAAAAATAAGCAAAAAAAAAAAAATATTTTCTTGCATAGAAAATCGGAAAAATTGTTTTTCATATATTTAGATTTAAAGTCGAGAGAGAATTATATTCAAGAATAATGATTAAAACTTATGCTCAATTAAAGTGTATGCTCATCAAGAATTGTTTCGTAATATTTCTGTTAATTATTTTTATTTCATTAAGGATATATAATTTAATATATTTGCTTCTTTCTCCTTAGTGTATCTAGGATTCCAATATTAATTCTTTTTCAATTACATACTAATTCAGATTAATTTAGCATTAAATATTTGTTATCGATAATCTTTTAAGAAAAGCATGAACTTTCTTATATTATTGTAAACGTCTATTTATTAAGAAGATATTTTATTTTTATTATTATATTTATTATATTGCTTACGTTTATATTAACAACGTTTTATTAACGTTAACTTTTACGTTTATTATTATTTTTATTAAGAAATTATATACGCTTTTACACATGAATTATTATTTTATTATCGATTTATTATTTGACTTTTTCACTGGTTTGTGTTAACATTATTGGTTGTAAGGATCATATTATTTCATCTATTATTAATTAATCTCTTTATTTATGGGTTTTATCTGTGAAGTTACTTGAATACTTTATAAAAAGCACTCTCATTTCACTTGGACGATGTCATTAGGGATGCTGAAATTTAGAACAAACATTTCTAGGGCATTTGAGGTATTTATATAACCTTTAATATAGAACCGTCCAGTCTATTGATTTACGGTTATTATCGTCAATTGGGGCTCAGTACTAACGTGCGCCTCTGGGGAGCATTAAGGTTGAGGTTCAATCCACTGGCCTTTGGGATGTTAGACATCTTGCCCCGTTAGTCAGACTACCTGGTGGGAGTTTTCCGTGGTTTCTCCCATATGATACGTAAATGATGGGTAGTTCCCCCTGAAAATCCTCTCAGAAGGCACTTCCCTGCTTCTTCAGCAACACAGAGCCGAGTTAGTCATCTAACTACGGATGCTCCATCACAACAGAAGCTGACCGCTTTCCCACCATCCATGAGTAGATGGGATGTCCGTCCCGCACTGCAAGACACTGAGCATGAGTCGCAACAACCCGATTATCATCAGTGGTATTGATTTCAGTATGTATGAAAAGCTTCGAAGGAACAGGAGTTTTATATACTTATATATGTCATAAAAAAAAGAAGGTCTGATGGCCGAATGATTAGCTTTCGATATCACAGGTTTCGGGTTCAGTATAGACGGGGCCATGGATGTTTGTAGTGGTTCGGGATTCACTTTTAACTAGGTTCCGTTCTAACAAGGCTGTAGAGCTTTTGGTATAGGACTGACAACTTTACTCCATAAAAAAAAAAAAAAGCAACATCTCGTGTTTCGGCATCAGTAGGCAGAAGGCCTTGACCTACTATGGGTTGTCGAGGCAGGGTCATATATCAGGCCATAGCAAGTGTTTATATATCAAGATTTGTTTCTACATAGAAAATAAAGCAATGATTAATATCCAAAGTATACAATTCAATTAAAAAATAAACAACCAACTTCGTACAAGGAAACTGCTATTAAATATCCCATTCGAGATTCCATCGCCGCACATTTGAAGGCTGACGTTGTGTTACAATAAAAACAAAGAAGCCCATTGAATTGTGTCTCATGAAAGACATTTATTGAAGTGCCTCTCGTTTGAAGATCTTTTTAATGAATCTTTCAAGAAACACTCGCCAGTCAAGTCAAAAGTCCTTTACCACTTTCACAAACGATGTATATAAATCCGACAGAGTGGAAAAAAAGAACCCTACTTCCAACCTCTTATCGCCAGCCCCCACCCCCTCTACCCCCTACACACCGATGTCAGTGGAGAGCAAAGAACATCCGACTCTTAATATTTATGAATAGAACTACTTTTTTATCGTCTTCCTCGCAGCCAGCTTCCGCGCTGACCCGTAATCCTTAATTTCTTTCACCCCCTTCTTCGACAACAATAAACGGCTCCCGGCGAACTTCCCGCCTCATAATGGAAGCTGACACTGGAAGGCCCACTTTTCGGAAGCGAGGGGGGGGAAGTGAAGTCCCTCTCACTCCGTTCTTTTAGCTTCTCATTTTTGTTAAGTTGACTCTTGACGTTGATAGCTTTTCAAAAAAAGGTAAGATTTTGATAAGAGATATTTAGTAACTTTGTGTTGAGTATTTTCGGGACTTTCGTTTTACTACTGGTATTTAATGGTATTTAATTTTTTTCTTTTCTAGGTTGTTGGTACTGTCCTTACGTCAAAATATTCACTAGTGTTTGAGTTACGTTTGGCTTTATGAGATGCTAAATCTGATTTAGGCGTTTTTTTGAAATGTCTCTTCAATCGACTCAAAGTGGTGTCTCCGGAGGGTCTTTTGAGTTTAGGGAATAGCCAGAAGTAGCACAATGCTAAATAAGGTGAATACGGTGGCTGTGGAACGATATGGGTTTCATTTTTGGTGTTCACGAAGAATGAATGCAGTGTGAGCTGGCGCATTCAGTGTTTTCGGTATCAATCGAAATTTGACGCGTTTGAGGCCCAAACTATCTTTTAAAAATGCAATTTTGTAATCCCAACATCATCAGCAATGTCTCTGATTGTAAATCGACGGTTTGCAAGCACCCAATCTTTAATTTTTCAGACGTGAGCTTCGTCGGTTCAGGGGGAGGGTCGACCGGAGGGCTCTTCGTTCTTCAAAGCGTTCTCTGTCTTTTTCAACTATTTTTTACCACTTCTAAACATTTCTTTTCGATGTAGGAATGCTCACCGATTGCTTTCTGCAACATTCTATACGTTTCCGCAAACAAAATTGAATGCAAGCCCTTTCCTCAATGAATTCAGACATTTCAAAAAATGCCGGAATCAGTTTGAGCGTCCCACAAAGCCAAGCGTAACTCCAACACTAATGAATATTTCGACATAAAATTTCACACAGATGTCAAGGACAGTGCCAACAACCTAAAAAAAAAAAAAATAATAATTTTTTTGACACAGTAGTAAGACCTGATTTGAAACAAATTGATTTTGAACTTGGGCGATGCAGCCGGTGTTAGTGATGTGACGAATATTTGAAATATGCATTATCAATAAGAAATGCGGAATGATGTGTCAGAGAAAACTTAATAAAAGGAGGGGTGTCAATAGCCTCCAAGGAGGGTTAAAATAAAAAGGAGGGGTGTCGAGGAATTCTGAGGAAACAGAAATCAAACGTCCAAATACTTTAGGCAAGAAAAATATTGTTAACATTTTCATCGTTATATTTAGCGTGAATTTGAATTTAATACTTAAAGGTTTTAGGCTAAATAATAAAAATTAATAAATAAATAATTTTTATATAACCCAACAGAAAGATTTGAGACTGAATCCTACTAAATAAGAACCCAGCATAAAAACTCTTTGCAACAACTTTTAGGTGCCAGGATATCACTAAGTTTAAATAATAAATCAATAGTAAAAATATGGAAAAATCCCATTTGAATTAGTGCGGACGAGAATCCATGTCCTCCATTTTATGTTTTGAAAATTTACTTACTGTTTTTTCTCTACAGTTTCCAGGTGACTTCTTTTTAAAACCTGTCATTTAATTTCTTTTGAACAATTTTCTAGAGCAGTCATCTTATCTGACTCTAAGGCAGCATTTTTGGCAATCAATTCTTTCTCTCGCACCTCAGTCTACTTCTATCGAAAAATACAGGTCTTGACTTGAAGACCTTGTATCAAAGGGCAATTATATCGTTCTGCAGTGGATATTAGTCCATTATGGGATCCTGGGTAATGAGAAGGCGTATTCTCTTGCCAAAAAGGAACAACCATCACCCAAATTTTTTGTAAAGACTTTCTTTTCACTCGATGAAACTGATGATCCGAGATTTTTCCGGAACACTCTATCTGATAATTTCCGTGAAGGCAACTCATCTAAAACCGGTTTAAACATCCCTGATCAGCCCAGGTTTGAAGCAGTTTCCCTTTTCAGACTCTGACGGGCCATGATTGTTTGGCCAAGCATCTTTTCGAATGAGAATATTTGAAAGCCCGAAATGTAAGCTCTGCAATCTGGGAGAGGTCATGGGTTGAGCTTACCTTCCTCTCTTGCCTGTACTTGTTACATCTACTGTGTAAGGTCGTTACTGGTAGCTAGGGCTCTTATGGACTAAACATGTCAATATGAGATTTCCTCCGTTTCCCGTTGCTGTTTTATATTCCTTGTGTTTATTTTATTGCTTATTGTAGCCTGTCCATTGGAAATAAAAAAGAAAACTGTTAAATGCACCGAAATTTTTACAGACAACCTCAGATGAGTGTCACTATTACGAATACAAGCAGTTTAATTTCACTATTTTATTATTATTTTTTAAGTTTTATTGAGCTTCAGAAGTGTTTAGAGGGTTTTCTCTCCCTCAATTTATTTATAAACTTGCACATAACTTTTCTTCAATATCCCAAACATTGCTAATGAGCTTCTCAATAGGCTTCCCACCTATGATATCACTAATCCAAAGAACGCGAAATGCCCAAGCACCTCTCTCCTAGTTGATTCTACTTGAATTGTTTATTTTCCCCGCTCCGCCGTTCCGACTAGCGCTAACCTCGATTTGCTTTCACATTTTTTCCAGTTCGCTCTTGCAGTCTCTTGGACCGCGCTTCAGGTTGTTTATTTTCGTTTATTTTACTAAGTTATCAACACTATCTAGAGATTCTTTCTCACCCAGCCAAAGATGTAATCATTTCTTTTTTATTTCTTTTCCACTTACTCGTTCATTTTATTTTAATTCTCTCCCAAGTATTTTAAATACTTTCATCACTTATTATTAAGATAATAATAATAATAATAACAATGATAATGATAAAAACCTCACTCTATTGAACTTCCTTTTTTAGAATTTGGGCAAGATTCCTTTTAGTTCTTACCACTTTCTTTCCCCAGCAATGCTCTTTCATCTTTTCAATGGACAATTCAAGACAGAAACTAAAATCTGCTGCACAGCCACGGAGCTTCACCAAAACTCAAATCATCATTATTAAGAGAGTTTTATAAATCAATTGTTCAGAGTGCAGCAAATGATTCAGCCTTATAGCTCCACTGGAACAAATCCGTCGGGCAAAAGACGGCCGGAATGACTCAGGCCGCATCTTGAGCCGCCGCCTTTATTAATTCGGTTAAGTGTCCCCGCAATTAAGAAAAGTGTGTGTGTTGAGGGGAGGGGCAGGAGGTCCTTCTTGTAGCTGACGCTCGGAAAAGCATGTCAGATTAGCGGACATTCAGGTGAAGGGAACGCAATTCGGCTGTCTCTGGCCGGCCAATGACGATTCCAGGAGGCTAACTAGCCTCGCATTAGACAGACGCTATCGGGGCAGAGAAAGGAATATTTGTTTCTGGGCAGCTGTAGATGGAAAGTTGCACAGAGCTGTGGATGAGGAAAGTTATTCCCCACTACATTTATAGGTTTATGTTGTAGATATGTGTCCATCTACAACGTAAACCTAAAATATTCTGATGATGACTCAAATATATTAATAGCTATAGAGCTATGTAACAAGTAATAATAAAAAAAAAAATTTTAAAGCCAATTCCTACTTTTTTCACTCTATTGCAGAAAGTCCTTTATAAATACATTTCATTTTTAAGTTTATCTGGCGCCATCTATTATTAGATATATGCAACTTAAATCTGAAAAAACTAAAAGGAATGAATTAAATTTCATTACTGAATTAATATGTGAAAAATATGTAATATGTATAATATATGTAATAAATGGTAATAATAATATGTGAAAAACTGTATATGTGAAAAAAGTGTATGAACATCCAGTGTCATCCACTACAAGTTTAAAAGAAAAATGTATTTGAACTTGAGTGGATGAATAAAAAAAAGTATTCTATGAACGATTGAAAATGTGAACAAGATATATATAGGGAGAATGTGAACTAATAGAAGGAATTGGAAAAAATTGCTTATTTTTAGTATTTTTACAATTCTTTAAATTGTTTAATTTACTCCATTTGAGAAAATGTTTTGATTTTATAAACAATTTCTCAAAAAATGCATTGTTCAAAAGTCGAAAACAAACATTATCATCAAGTTGGCGATATTTGGAGAGCTAAATTAGCAAACTTGAGTAAGGTGATGTAAGCGATATATTTAGAGAGCCTACCAGAGACAGTAAAACTTCTCATCAGACGATTCCTTATGCCAGGGGTGGTCAAACGATTTTACGGGCCACTTTGGAAATGCATCTATCTCCGCGGGGCCAATATAAAAATTATATATCTCCCTATTAGATTTAAACATACTATAGACCAGGGATTGGCGAACTGCGGCCTGCGGGCCAACTCCGGCACGGCGGAAGGTTCTCTCCGGTGCGCGGATATAATTTTAATTTGCCGGTCCATGGCAATTTAAAAGAAATATATATTTATATATTATGCATCCATCTCCTTTTCTACTTTGATTAAATATTTTTTTATTAAAAAAATTATTATTTTTATTATTATTATTTTTATCTCATTTCCCGAGGTTAAATTCTATACCCTCAGTAAATGAAGAGAAGCTTAAGAATTATGAAGATTGCTAGAAAAACTGCGTTTGAGTTCGAATGCAGATTTCAAGATTTCAGTGCCATTCAAACAGAATTGGATATTTTTACCATGCCTTTCACCATAAATTGCGAAGCAGTGAGGTCAGATTTTGCAAATTGAATTAATTGAGTTGCAATCTAACAATCATCTTAAGCAGTTGTTTCTAAATATGCCAAAAGATTTTTTTACAAGTCATGTCGAAAGTAAGTTTTCCAAATTTAATAACTCACGTCCAGAAAATCAGTTCTCTGATTACTTCATCTTATATAGTTCTCATATATAAGATGAAGTAAACAGAGAACTGATTTTCTGGACGTGAGTTATTAAATGTGGAAAACTTATTTTCGACATGATTTGTCAGTGTTTTCACCTATGAACCTGAGAAAGAATTATTTCAAAAGTAGACTGACAGATGAGCATTTAGCCTTGTTCCTTAGAATCAGCACATCTCACTTCGAACCTCAATGTAAGGAATTTTTAAAAATGAAATCGCAATTTCATTCATCTCATTAACATATTTAAATTGTAATACATGTATATTGTTTTTAAAATTTTTAGAAAAATTTATATTGGCCCGCCAAACTTTTCTTTTTCGATTTCTGACCCGCGACCGAAAAGTTTGCCCATCCCTACTATAGAGATTATTTGGAGTGAAAAATTAAAACATAATGAGTTATTATTATTTCATTTACTAGTATTCTTACATGTAAACATAGGTAATATAATAATAATAATAATGCTAAATCCGTATTGTAAAGAAATATATAACACAAAAAAGGAAATATAAAAGAAATAATAAAAAATTAATAATAAAAAATTAATAAAAAATATTTATTTTACTAGTGCGATATTTGTCTCTCCACTATTTCTCCCTTAGCTTTTGCAAATAGATCTCCATTTGGGTATTTGCACATCGTAATGGGCGTTGCAGGTGAACGTCCGTTCTGTTAGAGCGTGTTTTGTGTTGGGTCAATTTCATTTTAGAAAAAAAAAACGATTCGCAGGCTAAATTGAACCAAAAGCACTAACAACTTCTATTGAGAGTCTGGTTTGCTCTGCTATCAACAATCAACTGTGCTTATCGTAGGGATGGTCACTGAAATCACTTAAAGTGAAACATAGAACATAGATGTTCCAAGATGCGCGTATCATTTTCGCAGTTTGGAATGTAGAAAAAAATTGCTTCAATAGTTAAATATTTATTTATCGTAAAATATTTTAGTTTTATTCTGGTAGTGAGAGGACAGCAGTAACAAAAGGAATAAGGACCGTTAAAAAACAAAAATAAATAAATAAAAAAAAGAATAAGGACCGGTTTTTCAATGCAATCCCTTTAGGACAACGACCAAGGGGGAAGACCGAAAAAAGAGATGGGTCTGATTTTAATGTTATCAAGATCATAAACTGGAGGTCCACGGCCAAAAAAGCAGAACAGCCTGCTGAATCTTTTAATGAAGGCCAAGGCCCACAACGGGCTCTCAAGCCAGTTATGATGATGCGTATAAAAATATCACTGATAACTTGTTAAGAAGAAAAACAAACGTATATATGAATTGAATTAATACAGCCATAACAATTGCATTAATTTTCAAATAGCTGTTTTTAAATAAATACCTATTTGTTTGACAAGTACAGTTAAATAAAATATAATTTTTTTTTCCCACTTCTTTTTCTAAGTAGGAAGTACTGCACGTTAAATATATTTATTCAAAAGATTTTTTTTTTTTTTTAACTCAAATTCTAAGAAAGAAATCTGAAACTATAAGTCAAAGATGTGACATTATTTCAAACATATTCTTGCTACTATTTTTTTTCTTTTTTTTTAAGTAGCTTTATTTTCTTTAAAATAAAATAGGAAAATATAGGAAATTCTTTTTTTTAATTAAAAAAAAAAAATTTTCCTTCCTTTCCTTTGTGAAACTGCTGTTCTACAAATCCTACTTTGTACGTCGTTAAAGAAACTAAAACTGCTTGTTAAGGAATATTTTTTTATCGTATTCTTTTTGCAAACGAGTTTACAATGTGTTATTTAAGTATCTTATTTTCAAAAAAGTAATTTATTTAAGTTGGATTACTTAGTAAAGTAATTTTTTCTCTCTCTCAATAAAAAAGAATTTTAAGGAAAACTTCCGCTTTCAAAAATTTTAAAAGCAGATTCAAAAACTTACCTCAATAGCCTTTTATTGCTCAAAATATATATCAATACGGAGGCTCAGTACAAGTAAGTAAAATAGATTCTTAACTTAAATTTCCATTTACTTAAAGTATTCCTTGTTTTTGATGCGCTTAGCTTAATATAATAGAGCTAAAATTGCATTTTAAAAGGACATTTGAATAACGATGAAGCTTAAGGATTTTTTTAAGCAAAAGGAATTTATACATGGACATTTAAATTAGTCTGATTCTGTTAATTGTTAACTAAATTAGTCTGTTAATTGTTAGAATTAACTAAATTAGTCTGATTCCTTCAAAAAAGTGTTGTTGGTTCTTATCCTACTGGATCGACAGCAACATATACAATAGATCATATCTATGAACAATTGTATTAAATGGGAAGGAAGGTGTGCAGATTTTGTTGTAATAAAGCACTCCGTGTCGCTGAAGGACGACTTTAGGGGAAACTACCCAGCATTCGTGTATCGTATGGGGAAAAAAAAAACCTAGAAAACTCCCACAAAGGACTCTGACTCATGAGGCAGGATGAGGCACCACTGAAGCTCCTCGTTTTCTGAAACAGTGTCTACAGCACTGCTGCCATCGATGCTGAATGGCCGATAGGCTAGCGTTGTGGCGCTCGGTACCCTAGGTTTCAGGTGCGAGTTCCGGCGGTGCCATGAATGTTTGTAGTGGTTCGAAATCAACTTGAAAGCGTAGGTTCCGGCCTAACATGATCGTAGACCGTTGCAGGGTAGTGTTACTCCACGTCCGTAGCTTATCTTCAAGCCACACGTACCCCTGGGTAGTGCTAAGTGAGTAACGGCGGTGAAGTGCTTTCTTTAAGGCATCGAAGACAATTGTCTAAGTGTTTGCCAACTGCATTAGAACAAAAAAAATTAAGTACCCATTTGTTTGACATGTAAAATTAAATAATATATTTAACTTTTCTTTTTCTAAGTAGGAAATACTGCACGTTAAATAACTTTATTCAGAAGATTTTTTTTTTTTAAATCTCAAATTCTAAGAAGAAATCTGAAACTTTAAGTCAAAGATGTGACATTATTTTAAACATATACCTGTTTCTATTTTTTTTACTTTTTTTTTTTTTAGTAGCTTCATTTTCTTTAAAGGAATTGAATTGCAACAACATGAAAAAATTCTAAATATGTAGAACACTTTTATTCAGTTTTTATTATCACCATTTCTTTTTTAATGAAAAAAAAAAATGTTTCTTTTCTTTCCTTGCGAAACCGCTGTTCTACAAATCCTACTTTGTACGTCGTTAAAGAAACTAAAACTGCTTGTTAAGGAATATTTTTTTATCGTATTCTTTTGCAAACGAGTTTACAATGTGTTATTTAAGTATCTTATTTTCAAAAAGTAATTTATTTAAGTTGGATTACTTAGTAATGCAACTTTTTTTTCTCTTTAAAAGAATTTTAAAGAAAACTTTCGCTTTCAAAAATTTAAAAGCAGATTAAAAAACTTACCTCCAATAGCCTTTTGTTGCTCAAAAAATAAATATATATAACAAAATAGATATGCTCAGTACAAGTAAGCAAAATATATTCTCAATTTAAATTTTCATTTACTTCTGTATACCTGGTTTTCGACGCATTTAACTTAAACTAATAGAGTCAAAATAGGGTTTTTAAAAGTAAGTTTGAATAACGATGAAGCTTAAACATTTTTTTAAACAAAACTGAATTTATGCATGGAATAAATGTATCGAATAATTTGAATTTAGTCTGATTCTTTAAAACAAATATTGCTGTTTCTTACTAGATCGGCAGCAACATGTCCACGAACAATTGTGGTCGCATGGAGGAAAGGAGTGCAGTTTGTCTTGTAATGGAGAACACATAAGTTGAAGTCTTTGACTCCGTACCGCTGAAGGAGGGAAATGCATTCCGAGATTACTTTTATGGGGAACTACCCCGCATTTGCGTATCGTATGGGAGAAAATCTGGAAAAAGTTCACAAGGGAGTTCGACTCATGAGGAAGGAGTCTGAACGCCGTCAAACAGCGAAGGCCAACCAAAATAATCTTGCGAGCCTCTTTTTAAATTCATTAGAACTCCGCGGGCCGCATATAAAAGTATACATCCCCATATCAGATTTAGACCCCTATATTTTTGGAGTTAAAAATGGAAACATAATGAGTTAATATTTTTGTGTTTACTATTATTCTTACATGTGAACATAGATAGCGTAATAAGAATGATACTAAACGCACATTGTATTGAAATATATGCGGCTGCACACTGCACATCATAATCACTGCACATCATAATGGGCATTACAGATTAGCTTTTTCTTTATGTTTGAACGTGTTTTGTATTTGCTCAATGTCATTAAAAAGAAACTACTCGCAGGTGGGAGTTGAACAAAAAGTGCTAACAACTTCAACTGAGAGTCTGATTTACTCTGCTATCAGCAATCAACTGCGCGTATCTAGGATGGTCACTGCCTCACTGAGATCACTTAAAGGGAAACATAGAACTTGTTATATTAGATGTTCCAAGATGCGCGCATCATGATTTCGCAGAATATAATTTATAATATAATATAGAATTATATATTATAATATAATATAGAATTATATAATTCTATATGTTATATAGAATTATATAACATATTATATAATTCTATAATATATAATTTACATATAATTCTGCGAACTCATAACTGTAAATTCATCTGCCCTAGCGTGTAAATATCGGTCCATAATGTGCAAATATCTGTCCTACATTCGCAAGAATATTATTTTGAAATCAAAGTTAATTTTTTCTCATCATTTCGACAGTTTATTTTGAATAATGTAACTTTTTAACACATTGGTTTCCACTACTTTGGCCATTATAAAATATATATATATATATATATTGTTTTGATAAATCTCACGAGCCGGGAAAATATTCTAGGCGGGTTGGCTACCCCTGGTCTACAGTAGTGCCGCCAGCGGATGGATCGGACATCACGCTCACCAGCGACGAGCGTCGCCACTGAGGCATGAGTCCGGTTGAAAAAGTTCTTTTTAGTTATTAGATTGTGACAAAATAATAACAAAATTTTCAATCCTAATAATTTAAATTATTAATATTCCTGATGGCTGAGTGACTAGCGCTCTGGCACCCGGCACCACAGGTATAGTATTCGAATCCCGGTGGTGCCATGGGTGTTTGTAGTGGTTCGAAATCTACTTTAAACTGTAGTTCCCGGTCCTAAAAGGATCGTAGAGCGTTGCGGGGGCATTGTTACTCCGCGTCCGGGGCTTATCTTCAAGTGATACGCGCCCCCTGGGTAGTGCAAATTGAGTAACGTCGGTGCAACCCTTATGGAATAAAGAAGATGACAGTCTATCTTGCCAGCTGCATTAGAAAAAAAAAGTCTAAATTATTAATTTTTAAATACAATAACTTACTAGATTGCCACTATTTGAAATAATAGTTATTTAGGATATACTTAAATAAATAATTTCTTAAATATGCAACTTATAAAAGATTTTCTTTGAATAAATCCTATTTGTTATATTATTCATTCTTGTCTATTTGCCATTTAAGAAGTGTAATCTTCATTAAGGCATGCATTGAGGGAATATTATTTTAAAAGCATTCTTGTTATTATAAAAAACACGAGATTTAAACATTTTATCACATTGAATGAGTTGACTCTATTTTGGAAGAAAATTATTTTCTATTATTATTGGGTGCTTCAAGTAGAGTTTTATTTTTTATCACCTTTGGTTTTAATGTATATTTTTATTATACGAAAATGTGTATTGCTTATTTATATTATTCAGAAAAAGAAATGTATTTAAAATGTTTACAATATTGAAAAAAAGCAATTCAACCAAGTCAATTTATTTTAAGGCCAACCAATAAATGAATGCACACCTATTTCGAAGCAGACTGTTATTGAAGTAAACAAGTACTATAAAAAAATTTAAGTCAATTCCTACATTTTTTCACTCTATTCCAGAAAAGTCCTTTACAAATAAAGTTAAATTTTTTCCTCTTACATCTGGCGCCATCTATTATTAGATACATACAACTTAAACATAAAAAAACTAGAATTAATTGATTTAATTTAATGAATGAACTAATATTGGAAAAAACTGTATTCACATCCAGTGTCATCCGCTACAAGTTAAAAAAATGTATCTGAACTCGAGTGGAGGAACAGAAAGTATTTTATGAACGATTGAAAATTGGAACAAGATATACATAGGGAGAGTGTGAAAAGATTCATTCACCCACAGATTAAATTTAAAAGTTATAACATTTTGTATTTCAAAATTTAAAATAATCATTGAAAAAAATTTATAAAAATAGTTTTTTTTATATTCATAATTGAAATTAATTTTGAAGCTATTTTTTATTGATGTCATAAAACTAAAAATAAAGTAGATTATCAAGACTGTTTGAAAAACAGTGTATAGAATTTCTTCTTATCATTTGCATTAAAAACTGCCATTATTTTTTAATTAAAAAAAGCTTGATGTAATTCAAGACTGTTTGAAAAACAGTGTTAGAAACTTATGCCATGCAAAGTTTTTCATTTTATTTATGTATTATTTATTTATTTATTTTTGATTAATGAAATAACTATATAAAATGATCAGTTTTAAAAAGACACCCGAAATTATTTTTAATTCTTTTTTTTTTTAATTATTTGTTACAGCAATTTTTTTTATTTACAAAAAACTGCATCTATACATGCATAAACTGCATCAAAACATTAAAATTATTTCAATTAGCATAAGAAACTGTGCAATTCATTTATTAGTATAATTTAACCTCGAAATTTTCACTCTCAATATAATCTGAATTTATTTTTCAACACTTCTTCTTTTTGCACTGTTCTACTTTTCTATTTATTTTCTGTGTAATATTTCGAAGATAACGATTTGTTTACAAAATTTAATTAATGTTCGGAAATTTAATGAAGATTTGGGCATTTGATATTTTTGACATACACCGGAATTTCGCGTGTCATTTTTGATAACTGGAATTTCTCAATACATAGTTTGAAAAATATTTTTAAAAAATGAATATTCAACATAATTTTTTAATAAAAGTAATTATTTTCTTTCTTTAAATACATCATTTGTAACAGAAAGTGACCGATGGAGAGAAAAAGAAATAAAGACATCTGGTACGACTTTCAGGAGTACTTTCAAGAGTATATCGGTGTTTCCGAAAAATAGTACTACAGTGTCCAAAAAGTAAGACCAAATTTCAATTTAAAATTCCTGGGGCTTATGGGATTTCTATTTTTTTATAGGTTTCTGGCACTGTCCTTGATATCTGTGAGAAATTTCTCGTCAAAATATGCATTAGTGTTTGAATTGCGCTTGGCTTTGTGAGACGCTGAAACTGATTTCGGCGATTTTTTTAAATGTCTGAATTCATTGAGCAAAAGAACTCGCATTCAATTTTGTTTGCAGAAACGTATAGAATGTTGCAGAAGGCATTCGGTAAGCATTCCTATATCGGAAAGAAATATTTAAAAGTGATATAATCAGTTCAAAGAAAGCAGAGAACGCGTTGAAGTCGAAGAGCCCCTCTGGTCGACCCTCCACCTCAAACGACGAAGACCACGTCCAAAAAATTAAAGATTTGGTGCTTACAAACAGTCGATTTATTATTAGAGATCTTGTTGATGATGTTGGAATTTCAAAAGGATCCGTTAATTCCATTTTAGTCCTCAAACGCGTAAAATCTCGATTGGTACCGAAAACACTGAATGCGTCAGCTCACACTGCATTGATTCTCCGTGATTTTTCGCCAAAAATGAAACCCATTTAGACCCTAAACTCAAAAGACCACTTCCGGGACACAAACCGGTGTCGATTGAAGAGATTTGACGTGAATTGGCGCGCTTTGAAGGCCGTGCCTGCCAATGAGATTTTAGTGCATTGGAAAAAAAATTGGCATAAGTGCACTGTGCCCGGAGGGGATTACTTTGAAAGTGATGAAATATATTTGAGAGAATAAATAAAGAGTTTTTAAAAAAAAATAATAATTGGTCTTACTTTTGGGGCACAGTAATATAAATGAAAAAAAAAATCCGTAAATATTTCTCACCAGTTTTTCGACTATCGTTGCTTTCAGAAAATGTTTCTCATTTTGTGAGGCAATATTGATGGAAACTCCTCGTGCTTCATGTTTGATAATGTTTGTTCATGTGAGAGCTGTGATAAACTACTGCCCATAAAATTATACATTTTCTTCTTTCTTTCTTCTTTTTTTTTTTTTTCTTATTAGCATTTTCCAATACTTCTCCATCGTTTCTGATGGATGAACGCATGTTTCTTCGAGAATTTTGAAGCGTGTCACGTTAAGAAATGCTAAGCTTAAGTGTCAGGTTAAGAAACGGCATTTTATTTTATGAACAGAAAGACTAAATCTCTTTCTTTTTCTCGCTTTATTTTTAAAATGCTTTATTTATGAAAGCAGAGCCGTTTTGGAAAAGCGCAAGATCGGCAAGTTTTGTGTTCTGAAAAAATGAAATTATTTTTTTTTTTTATAAATAAATGAAATTTTGGTTCTTTAATGAAATGAAACAAAATTTCACTCTATAAATTTAAATTGTGTTAACTTCCTATAATTATATCAAATATTTCCCAATATATAATTCATTTTTTTTTTTTCAAATATCTTTAAAAAAACTTTTTTTAAATCCCAGTATAATTTTTTAAAAATTCACTCTTCATCTCTGACTTAAACTGAAATAATAATCACAGTTTGTAACCAACAACTGACATTTCTTCTTTGATTAATAAATTAAAAAAAGAGCGCTCAATGAGAGTGTTTCCTTGATAAGGTATAAAAATTTTAACTATTTAACCTCTGTAAGTTCGAATAAAGTATCACGTTCCTTATCAACATTCGAGAACATCCATTCACTTTTCCATCAGTGAGTTTTTATTGCATTAAAAAGCGGACACGAGTTCCCATGTATTGCGAAATACCCATAAATAGCATATTGTAGTGCGCATGTTGGACAACCAAATTGTAACTGTCTGTGGTTCGGTTGAAATACTTGTGATACAGATTGGAGAACTCACAGTTTTATTGAGACACGCACATAATACCACATACATAGAATACAATATTTACACATTTATAGACATATAATTAAAGATTCGTGGAAGGACTCCACTTCTAAGCCGAAAACCCGATAAATACACTCCCTCTTCGGGTGAGAGTCTGTAGACTGACAAATACGCAGAGTTGCGCTAAATATATTTCTTCTCAGGAAGAGTGTCTATAAACTAAACGTTTTCTCTGTGGCAATTCCTCATTTGCGCTGCACTTCCTCTCGAGTGAGAGTCTCGAGGTAAACAAACCATCTCTCCTGAATGCCCCATAGGGCACTTTCGCCAGTGTGTAGGATAAACACGGCTACAATATTGCACTAACGCATTAATTTTTTGTAAACATTTTATGAATAATAATTTCAAGTAAAAATCACAATGGCATTTCATCCAAAAAATAATCGTCATAACTGACGCCTTTACCCCTTGTCCACGCTCGTCTCTGCTGAATTATAATATGTACAAACTTTCACCTCGAATCATATTTAATAATGAGCTTCTTAAGTGTGTAAATATGAAAATTAATTGTTTTGTGGTCAGTGCATTGGCTTTACGAATTAAGGGAGTTTGGTTCTGGTTCTTCCTTGTATGTTCTGGTTATAAGCGGGCTAAACCAGTACACTAGAAAATTTTACGACCGACTTTGGAGAGAAGGATACACATTTCAAGCTACCGCCCCAGGCTGTGTTAGTTTCCATCTGTGATGACACAAAATGGGTGTAGTAGTATAACATTTTCGGCCGGGTAACACAACGTATGCCGCTTCTTATAGCGAATGACCTCAATGAAAAGTACTTGATCATAACAAGTAATATAAAAAAAATTTTAGTCAATTCCTACTTAGGTCAACAATCTCATTGCCATTATCAGATATCTTCAACGTTTGGCTCTGTGCAATCAATTGGAGCCATCACTGATATTTGAATTAGTGGTACTGCTTCCTCTTGTGATGGTTCCAATCTTACTAGCTCTTGAATCGCTGCTTCTTGAACTATTCCGTAATTACGAACGATGTTATCTTCCCACGGACATCTATATAGTTCACCTTGTATTGGACATTTTTCGATCCTGTTGCTCTTTTGCATACTCGCAGAAGATCATCAAATGTATCACCTTCTATTACACATGCTTTTCCGTTTGGTCCTCTTGCTTCACCACCTACAGCACCCATGAATTAGTGAAGTAGTATTTATCAGCATTACGTATAACTCCATATGAATATTCTTCCACTTTTAATACACCAGCTTTATGGTGATCAGTGTCGAACATTGTATTGAGATTACTGTCTAGTGTGTGTGCGAGTTCTCCATCATTTACACAATCACTAAGACTGCCAACATATGGTGTATCATCATCATATTCTATTGAGAAGGTATTGTTGTACATGATGAAATCATGCTTGATAGCAATTTTTTCTCCCGTATAAAACTAAAATTAATTAATTAAATTTAATTACTGAATCAATATTTGAAAAACTGTATTCACATCCAGTGTCATCCACTACAAGTTCAGAAAAACGAATTTGAACTTGAGTGGATGAATAAAAAGTATTTTTTTGAACGATTGAAAATTTGAACAAGATATATAGGGTGAGTGTGAGCTATTAGAAGGAATTTAAAAATCAACAACATCTGAAAGTTAACGAAATGAATTACTATGCGAGTGGACAAATAACATCAATAACTCAAAAAAAAATATCAGCAACTGATTAGTTTTTTTAAATCAGCCACCATTGTTAAATCAACAAACCATAATCCGTCACGAACATGAAAGAAAGCAAAATTCTCAACAATATTCCATTCAAAATACAACAACAACATCATTGACACCTCAGCATCCTCTAATGCATGTCCATCTCTAATGCATTAAAATATTTACAATCCTTCCATAGGCAAAGTTTGCTGAACGACGGGGTATCTGAGTTATGCCTTTCAAAGTTAATTCTGCGGAGGGCTGTTGGGAGATAACAGGTGACCCACTCTGTCGGCGGGTGTCCTTCCCACACAACTCCGGAGCCTCGAATTTCCACTTGCAGCAGTGTTTGCGTCTGGCAGCGAATACCCCCCTCATCACAGCAGTCATTAACCGCGGTGATTTGTCACTCATAGTCAGAACTTGGTCCCTCCGTTATTGGCTTTACTGCTTCGCTTTTAATGTCATTATGCAGATTCAGTATGGAGAGAGAGGAGGACACGAGATTGCAAAGGGGACAAAAATTCTCACGGCATTGTGCTCTGGCGATGATGAGGGCAGCAGTGAACAAAGTAGGCCCGGACTAATTCCCGGAAGATTCTGAAGAATGTTATTTAATAGAAGGAGGGAAGACTCAGTAATTAGGCTCTGTGCGTGATTTCTGCTGGGTGTTTTTTCGAATTCTGAGTTCAGTTTTGGGATATTCAATTAGATCGGCAATTACTACTGTGTCCGAAAAGTAAGACCCATTTTCAATTTAAAATTCTCGGGGGCTTATGGAATTTCACTTTTTTTCTTCTCTTTTGTATGTTGCTGGCGCTGTCCTCGACATTTGTGACAAATTTCACTTCAAAATATTCATGAGTGCTTGAGTTACGCTTGTCTTTGTGAGAAGCTAAAACTGATTCCGGCGATTTTTTGAAATGTCTGAAATAATTGAGCAAAGAACTTGCATTCAGTTTTGTTTTGCGAAAACGCATAGAATGTTGCAGAAGGCATTCGGTGAGCATTCCTATATCGGAAAGAAATGCTTACAAAGTGGTATAAACAGTTTAAAGAAGGCAGAGAACGCCCTCTGGTCAAAGATGAAGTGCCTTCGGGTCGATTCTCCACCTCAACCGACGAAGCAAAAATATATGATAGCTGAGAATTACAACTAAAACCCAATAAATAAATCCAAAAATAAAATTAAAAGAAAAACAAACTTTGTCGCTAACTGCTCAGGCTTTGTCAATCGCCTCGTAGCACAACGATAACAGAACGCGCAATACGTCTCAAGTTCGACAACCTACAAGATCACACAAAACTGTAAAAAATGGCTGCAATGATGTTCACAAGGAGTATAAAAAAATTTAAAACTATTTTTATATAGTAAAGCAAGAAAATAGTTTTCGGAGATGCTGAAAAATTAGAAACATTCGAATGGCGAAAAGAAATTATAAAATGTAATGGACGCATTCATTGTAGATAAGAAACAAAAGTATTTCATGAGCATTCAAGTATTTCTTTTGTTATTATTCACCACAAAAAAAAAAAGGAAATGAATGGAAATTTGAGCATTTTTTCCATCGACAGTTAGTGGATGGAATTGTTGAATCACTTTCACACCAACAATTTCATCCTGTGGACATGCGTATAAATATTAAATTTATTTTTATATATGCTAAAACTTGGTTAGAAAGGGTCTTTTATCTTATAAATATGTTGCGGATGAGAAAAAAAAAAACACAGTTGACGATGGCAGTTCATAGAGCAATGCGAATCATAAAATTATTTTTTTAAAAATACTCCAATCTTTTAAATTCAATCCAAAGTTGCGGCCTGATGGCCGTTTGATTGCCGCTTGGTGTCGCAGGTTTTCAGTTCTAGTCCAAACGGCGCCATGGATGCTTGTAGTGGTTAGGAATCCACTTTAAACCAGGTCCCGGTCTAATATAACTGTTGAGCGTAGGACTGACAACCCTACTCTTTAAAACGAAAACATCTCACGTTTCGAAATCTGCCAGTAGGCAGACAGTCTTGGCCCACCACCACCGTTGCACCATCGAAGAAGAAAAAGAATACCAAAGATAATTTGGCCACTGCCATGACCCAGAATGGAGCTACTGCGCCAATGAAGAAGAAGAAAAAAATCTCGATATTTAAATTTCATTTCTTTTAATTATGAGCATAATTAAAATTTTTAGGCTTTTTAATATTATAATCGTATTTTACAACTGCATATTGTTTTAGATCGAAGTTGTTTAATAATTATCGATTATTGATTATTATTCATTTACTTTTATTGATTATTTATTTATAGGGGGAGAAAATAAAGGAAGAGTTGCTTTGATATCAAACATTTTTTTGTGGCTGACTTGTTTTCATTTATAATATTCACTGAAAATAAACATTTCATTTCACCCAGTCAACTAGCAAAAAAAATAAATAAAACCATTAAAAATAAAAATAAATTGTATGGCTTTTAAATGTCTAAATTTAAACCTGTATCACTCTTACTTAAGTCTGGCGTTTATTGGTGGACATCCAAATTCCCAGCAAAATTACTTTTACATAAATAAATTCGAGCCCAGAAATCTCTGCAATTTAATCTCGAAATAAAGAACTGCATTCTGGAGTCTGTTTGAGATTTTTCCGAATGAATTAATATCTTCTCTCCAAAGAGCAATAATTTAAACTTAATTCTCCGAATTTGTCCTTTTATTAATCTCTCCCGAAATCATTATGATGGAGGAGCTGGCACCCTACCAAATACACGAGTTTTCGGCTTGTTTCGTTTAACAAGAAGGAAGCCCCTTTTATCAAACTTTTCCCTCTCTATTAACGTCACAGAACTTTTTAAGTAACGTTGCTTTATAAAATGGTAATTATTCATTTCCATATCTGGCTTTAAAGCACTAAAGCTGGAAAGATTCTGAAATTTTTAATCTTTTAAAAGAGCGTACTTTAATTAGATTTGGCGATTCATTTTAGTATTACTTAAAAGGAAAAAAATATATCTTGGTATTAATGAATCTTAGAGAGCATAATTCTTCCTCGTATAGTACGAAAATATTCATTTCATAGAAAAAGGAAACTTAAATGTATTGCTACTTTATTATTTCAAATGAAACATTTTGATTTATTTAATGTGAATATAACTAATGGTTATTGGATAAAAATTCATCATGGAATTACGTTGCACGAAGTTATAAGTCATTTATTATTTTAATTAAACGACGTTATTTGTAAATGTTATTCATTTTTTTTTAATTATGCACTATATTAATAGATTTTCTATTAGAAAGTTATATATATTTTTGAAAAGGAGACAAAAATTAGCTTAAAACATTTAAACTTAATTTATATGAATATCGAAACATAAAAATAGGTTCTTAATAATGGAACTTTTCAGCACTAAAACGTATTGTAATATCGGAATTTAACTTGTCTTTAAAACATTAATTATTAAGTAAAATAATATGTTGACTTTATTGCTAAAAATGAACATTACGTTGCCAGTTATGTCATGAATCCAGATTGTTGCGCAGACCCAACGAAGCCATGAACCCAAATTGTCAGCAAGTCATTAACAGTGACTTTATAATGGTGCAGACTGTTTTTACGTGAAATGGATTGGTTGTTCTGGTCAAACTAAACCATCATTTACTGCTACTACTACACCACACCACATCACTATAACTAGAGCTGAGTTGCCCCTATACAGTTTGAGAATGATGTACGTGAGAAGTCTGACTGGACTCCGTGACGTCTTTGCTGTCATCTGAGACCGGGACTTGCTGGTTAAAGTAGATTCCGAACCACTACAAACCTCCATGGCACCGCAGGGTCACGAACCCAAAATATGTGGTACCTAGCTTCAGTGCCCTAGATACTCGACCATTCAGAGGAAACATTTACTTGGAGACATTTTGCAACCATCCATGGACTTCATGTACCCAAACAGCGATGGAATTTTCCAGCCTAATAATGCTCCATGTTATCGGGCCAAACCCGTTCGCGATTGGTTTCAAGAACATTCTAGATAATACTGGCAAAATGATTCGGCCATTCAGATAGGCTGGCAGGGATCCTATCGAACTTCATATACAGGATATAGGATAGATCGAAAAATCGATTCGTACATAAATTCCTGCACTACTACTACTACTACACCACACCACATCACTGTGCCCAGAGCTGAGTTCCCCGTTACAGTTTGGGAATGATTTAGTGTGAAGTCAGAATGGGCTCTGTGACGCTCCAAGTTCATATGAGACCGGACCTACTGCTTAAAATGGATTTCGAACCACTACAAACATCCATGGCACCGCCGGGATTAGAACCCGAAACCTGTGGTACGGAGCGCCAGATCGTTAGCCACTCGGCCATCAGTTCCCTAAATTCCTGCACATGCAACACTTGATGATGGACGGCTATGATAGGCAGCAAAGTTGAATGCATCATCGGGCTACAGATCATAAGTTACATATGTATCATAAGCTACAGATTTTTGAGATTATTTTGCCAGGACAGCGCATCTAACTACACATCTTTTCTTGATTATGGTGCAATGTACTGGGAAGGTCTGGTGACATGTAGTCTTCAGTGACGAATCATGATTCAATTTGGGTTCTGATGATATTCCTGCATGATTCCGGGGTAAATACGTCATCGCGCTGTCCACTGATCAAGAATATCATTCAACCTAACTAAACATTCGTGATATCCTTCACCTGTACATGTTGCCTGCCATGACAAGGTTCCCATGAGGTATTTGCCCGCAGGATACTTCTCGGCTGCTTGGAGTATCGTGCATATCAGTTGACTGCCGTTTGAATATTTTATATACTTCTTTCCCACTTCCAGACTTGTCAACGATTAAAAATTTATGGCATTACCTTAGTCCATAAGTTGGCAGTAGGATCGTAGTAGAGGCACGTACACAGAAATTTGAAAAGAAACTTTTGTTTCACTCTATTATAACAGGCATTCAATCTAGAAGTAGCCCAACGATGTATTATAGTATGTTTTTGTTGCTAGTTTCCAGCAATAAATGATCTTTTACATTCATTTTGTAATTACTTATTTCTATCAATATTACAAATACAAATTTAAAATTTAGCTGCGTTCTGTCAATACCTTTTTGGTGGGATAATTTTCTTGGCGATGAATATATTTAGCAGAAATTAATGTTAGGTTTTTACTAATCATTTTTCTGATTATCGCATCCCACAGTTTAAGTAACAGTAGCGTATATCAATAAAACTTATACCGTCAATTTTTACTGTTCTAGTATGTCCGATTGTAATAATTGGTTGTAATGATCCAAAAGAAAGCCCTCTTAGTAACAATCGTCATCGCTCAACCAGAAGAGGGATTGACATAAGCAGTTCTCTAATGAGTCAATAAGCATTTAGGGCCCTAAATTGAAAATATCGTATTGTGGCGATAATATCGTATCGCTCCATTAAGCAGAAGCATCAAAGTTTTATGAGAACTCATTATGACGAACTGTATCAACTTCAGATTCGGAAAATTTATTCCATCTATTAGCACTCGTATAAAAGTGGAATACCACCAATATTGTACGTAAGTGTAATTATATTACAGCAAACGAATAATTTGTATGAAATATTAAATAAAAACGATACTGCATACTTTTTAGAAAAACCTTCGATTATGCCTAGTAGTAAATGTTCTTTTTGACATAAGAGCGGATTCGTATTTAACTAATGAATGTCACGGACAGTCGCCCTAAAGGCTGTGACGAAATAATAACTTCCTGGAATGTTTTCAGAACTAATTGACCCAGCATTTCATTTGAAGAAAACCTGTGACATCTTACCAAGAAGTTATTTTCTTTTCTTCACACCACACCACCATACATTGAGCTATACTATATATAGTATTGCACAAAAAAGGTGGATCATCAGTCGGTCAGATGATCAGATGTAGACCACGAACAGCCCACGGATGGAGGACATTTAAGATTAATTGCCCAGAATAATAGAACGCCCAGAAAAATATTACCAGGCAGTCTGGCTATCGATGCTTTTGCGCACATTCTCCTTAGATGGCCCTAGAGAGAATGGACTATTGAACCCTGGATGGCTTTTTTTTTTTTTTTTCACCCCCGCCTCACCTCCGTACATAGCGGTACATAGTCTCCTACCAGTTAAAAATGCGAGGGGGAAAGCATCGGTCGGTCTGATGTAGGCCGCAAACCGCCCGCGGATGGAGGACTTCTAGGGCTAACTTCCCAGAACAGAACACACAGCAAAATCACACAGGCAGTCTGACTGTCGATGCTTTGCACACACTCTCCGTAGATGATCCTAGAGACAATGCACAATTGACATCCAGACGTTTCTTTCTTCTTTTCTCCTGCACCTTACCTCCATACATTTTTTTTTTTTCAGCATCAGACCATTGATTCAAACAAAACAAAAACTCATCTCACTCCTCAGCTGTGCACATTGCGACTGGACGAAGAGCCAAGACGACGTGGCGAGACGATGGCGTAATCCCTTCCCCCCGTTCCTCCGTTTTTGAAAGGCCACCGACGGATTGTGACCCCCAGCGCGCTAGCATGCCACTGGCCAAAGAGATGTGTTGGCCAATTTATTGAGTATTGCAAGTGTGGTCTATGACATTGCATGTTGTTTTGATTTTAGTGGTGAGGTGTGGTTGATGTGTTGATTGCCTGAATCAATAATTTGGCAGTTTGGTTGTACTAGAGGCGCATTTATCAGAAATGAGGACTGAGATGCAGACTTATTTTATGACGAATTCCATTGGGGATCTAGATTGAATGCACTTTACAATTGATCCAAACAAATGTTTTATTACGGTCCTGCCGCATCTCAGTCCTCATCTCCTATAAGGATGCCTCTAGTACAACCACACTGCCAAATTATCGATTCAGACTATACCATAAATTTTTAATCGATGACTAACCCGGAGATCGTGTAGGCCAAAAATATATATACGCTGGAAATAGAGGATACTCCTTCGAGATTGTAACTCATCTCTAATCGGACTTTGCGGCACACATTCTATCAACTGGTGTTTTTCTTGCATGAGATGCAAGTGGAGAGCAATTATCATCGGAAGTCTACTATAAAGATATTATTCATTACTTTCCCACATGTGGGTATTGTATAACAGTGCCGCATTGCATTGTGATAAAGCATTGCGTTGTGGGTAACGCTTTGATTCCACTCTTAATCAGAGGGGAATGAAAAAAAAGTGAACGCATTCGGCCTTAGGAAAGAAGCCCTTTTTTTTTTTGGGGGGGATTGTTTTCCAGCTGCAGACGATCTTAATTATGTGAGTCGCTTTTCAATTTTTTGTTTTGCAAAATAGGTTTTTGTTATTCCATTTTTTAAAGAATAATAAGAACTTTAATTAATTAAAAGTAATTGAAAGGGGAAACTATCCTTTTTTTTTTATTCCTTTCCATAATTCGTCGATGAATGAAAAAAATACATATAAAACTAATTGGTAAACATTCAAAAGAATAATGTATTAAAATTCCTCAAGATATGCAAATTAAAAAGCTGTAATCTTTTCCAAAATAGTACAACAGAGATTTTTAATGTTGCGATTTTTTTTTTTCAATTCATTAATGTTCCTAGAAAAAGTTGAAAAAAAAAAAAATATTCAAATAAAGTTATTAAAATATGTCGTGTAAAATAATTTAATCTATTTTGTATTCCGTTTTTGTTGGTTTTTTGTTCGGTAAATAATTCGTGTTTTGTGTGCAATAGCGTTATTAATTAAAATAAAATATTCCATGCTGAAATCGTGGGAGATGTTATAAATAATAAAAAAATAATAACAAATAATGGTGAAAAAATAATAGTAAAGAAATTTTAACTTTTAAAAGAAATATATTTTATACTTTACGATATTCTTATCAAATCTTATAAAAGCGGTATGCATTTTTAAATTTTATTTCATTTTTATTACATAAATTTTAATAATAAATAAAAAATAATTTTTTAATCAATAAAAAGGACCTTCTATAAAATAATTTAATACATTAAATGAATACCTATTATTTACACATTTCTTTCATATTTTACAGAAAAGCTAACTAATTAACTACTTTTTTATTTTTAATTTTTATGTATATGTTAATGTTCTCTGTATAAAAACATTACTATTCCTTTTAATAATTTCAATATATTTGTTATTGAATATTTTAAATGAACTAATTTATATTATTTTTGAAGTAGTATGTTACTTTTTAAATGCTGTACGCTTTCGTTTGAGATTATTCGTAACTAGAACGACAGCTGATTCAGCGTTACCCAGTATATATCTTGAGGCCTGCTACACGGAACACATTATTAACCAAAGGTTGGGAGTGGGTAAAAAAAAATCCCGACACCGACTTTTACAGACTCTTAACTCTTTACTATATTCGTATGAGCAACGATCTTTACTAATGGATTTAGAAAAATTTGTGAAATAAATTCAATGACTTTTATTAAACATATATATATAACATATAAATCTATATATGTAAAAAGATTTTCGCAGTAACAAAGTATTTTTACAACTTTAAAAGTGTAATATTTGCACTCACTTAAGACAGTTAAATTTGCTTACATATATAAATAAATATATATGTACTACTACTACTACTGCCCAAAAAGGAAAAACCAATTTTAATTTTTTTTTTTTCAAAAAAACTCTTTATTTATTCTTCCACATTTATTTCATTGCCTTCAAAAAGTAATGCCCTCGGACACAACGCTTTTACGCCAACTTTTTCCAATCCTCAATGCATGTTGAAAAGTCATTGGCAGGATGACCTTCAAAGTGCAAGCCGATTCACGTTGAATCCCTTCAATCGACTCAAAAACGGTAGGAGTGGTATATTGAGTTTTGGGAATAGCCAGAAGTCGCACGGTGTGAATAATGTGGATTGGGAACGATATGGGTTTTCCTTTTTGGCGAAAACGTCTCGAAGAATCAATGTTCATGTGTTTTCAGTAGCAATCGAGATTTGAGCATGTAAGCAACGAAACATCTTTTAAAAATGCAATTTTGAAATTCCAATATCATCAACAAGGTCTCTAACTGTAAATCGACGGTTTGCAAGCATCAAACCTTTAATTTTGGACGTGAGGTTCGTCGGTTGAGGTGGGTGGTCGACCAGAGGGCTCTTCGATTTCAAAGTGTTCTCTGCCCTTTTTGCACTGCTTATACCACTTCTAAACATTTCTTTCCGATATAGGAATGATCACCGAATGCCTTCTGCAACATTCTATACGTTGCCGCAAACAAAATCGAATGCAAGTCCTTTGCTCAATTGATTCAGACATTTCAAAATCGCCGGAATCAGTTTTAGCATCTCCCAAAGCCAAGCATCACTCAAACACTCATGAATATTTTGACGTCATATTTCACACAGATGTCATGTACAGTGCCAGCAACCTAAAAAAAGAAAAAAAAATTATAAGTCCCGGGAATTTTAAATTAAAAATTGGTCTTACTTTTTGGAAACAGTGCTATAGAATAGCTGACGAAAACCAGCAAAAGAAAAGTGTACATTTTAAGCATAAAGTTGCTCTATTTGTAATACATTCAATCTTAATAATAGAATAGCTTCTATAAGATCTTCTTTCATGGTGGATCCAAAATGGCCTTTATGAATCATCAGTGCTGAGTAAAGTCTCTCAACACTGAATTCGACTGCTTTAATTGTTTTTGCCGCTGCTTGTATTACGGAAGGAGACAATGGAATGGTCCCTCAACATTTAATTTCACACCAACTCCTTAAATTTGGGAAAAATGAAAATTATTTTTATGAAAAAGTCGTAACTGCTGACTCCAACATGGACTCCACATTTTAAAGGACATGGGTTCAGAGAGGTTATAGGTTCACACTCACCTCCCATCCTACTTGAACTCAATGAAAGAACTTGTCAACCTGCGAATATATAATGTCTCGCAAATGGCATGGGGTTTAAAGTAGTATGTTCATGCTAATTTAGTGAGGAACATAAAATACCTTTTTGTCTCTTTTCATGAAGTTTTCCAAAATTCCTTTTTATAATTAAAAATGATTTTTAGCACTATAAAAAAAATTAATTTAACTTATCAATGATTTATAAATAGAAGACACTTACTTTCTTAAAAAGCTCTGCATTTTAATGCTATTTGCTAATCTTGGAGTCTAAACATAAAATTCCTTCCGAGTGTTCATTCCAAAAGGACTTAATTAAGTCGAACGGCAAACAGAGAAACGAAAACAACTTGAAATTAGCATCGCGTGTGACGAGATTCTCAGACATTCAAGACGCCAACATCGGCCGAGCCATTCACTATCCAAACAAATAGAAGAAAGCGGATCGAAACATGGGTAAACGTCGGTTGTTTACGTATGTCAAAAATGGAAACTTCTCTGTCGCGAAGGAGATTTGGCGGTGGAATTTGTTAGTCAAATATTTCAGTTTGATCACGAGGTTTTATTTTGAATTCGTCAACGACAATCCGATACAAAGCGGAGATTTTTTTTTTTTCCGAACAAGGTCTGCACTACTGTGTCCAAAAGCAAGACCCATTTTCACTTTAAAATTCCCGGACTTTAGGGAATTTCAATTTTTTTCTTTTCTTTGTTTAGGTTGCTGGCACTGTGGCATTGACATCTGTGTGAAATTTCAAGTCAAAATAGTCATTAGTGTTGAGTTACGCTTGCTTTGTTTGCTAAAACTGATTCCTGCGATTTTTGAAATGTCTGATTCATTGAACAGAGAACTTGCATTCAATTTTGTTTGCGGAAACATATAGAATGTTGCAGAAGGCATACGGTGAGCCTATATCGGAAAGAAACGTTTACAAGTGGTATAAACCGTTCAAAGAAGGCAGAGAACGCGTTGAAAACGAAGAACCTCTGGACGACCACCAACCTCAACCGACGAAGCGCACGTCAAAAATGAAAGATCGGGTGCTTGCAATTATTTTACAATTAGAGACCTTGTTGATGATGTTGGAATTTCAAAATTCCATTTTTTAAAAATGTTTTGGGCCTCAAACACGTCAAATGGATTGGTACCGAAAACACTAAATGCACCAGTACCAACAATATCTGATTATATACAATGTGTTTGTGTGTATTTCATGAACCGTATTTTGCTATTCAAACGACGGTTTATTTTAAAGCACGATAATACAATTTAAAATTGCACACATTTATCAAAGAAAGTTTTTCCATTCCTACTATTAGTTCACACTCTCCCTGTATATATCTTGTTCAAATTTTCAATCGTTCATAAAATACTTTTTATTAATCCACTCAAGTTCAAATACATTTTTTTTCTTTAAACTTATAGTGGATGACACTTGATTCTAACACAGTTTTGCAAATATGAATTCATTCATTAAATTTAATTAATTAAATTGAGTTTTATATGGGAGAAAAACAATTTCTCTTATATAAGATATTTAGCAGTATAAAAAAATAGAAAGTGAATAATAAATTGTAACAAACAAAAGTAATAGCCTAACACCGTATATATAAAGGAAAATGGAAAATTGCAAGGAAATTCTCTTTCTATTTTGCCACTTAATAGTATGATTCTGTCATTTGTATATATGTACACACTTATATTGATTGTAATTATTTAATAAAAACTCACTAAAGTAAATATTTCCTTTAATAAAAATAAAAATTGTTGACCTAAATAGGAATTGATTATTAATTTCATTTTTTTTATATTACTTCATTGGCGCATAGCCCAGTATGGGCATCATTGGCGCAATAGCCCAGTATGGGCCAAGGCCGTTTATCTACTGGTAGATTTCGAGACGAGAAAAGTTTTTTTTTACAGGGTAGGGTTGTCAGCCCAACGCCCAACGTTTAACGGCTATATATGACCGGGACTTACGGCTTAAAGTGGATTCCGAAGCACTACAAACATCCATCCTCGAACCCGAAACCTGTGAGATACCGAGCGCCAAAGCGCTATTAAAAAAATATTTTAAATAAATTAAAAATTGTGATATTTTAGTTGCAAATTGTTAATGTAATTGTTACAATTACATTTAATACAGTTAAAATAGTAAAAATTTTTTTAATTATTTTCATTATTATTTTAATTAAACAAGGCAGTGATAAAGCAACTAAAATGATAAAATATTGAATCCTCCTCCGCAATGTGCTCCCAAATTATTCGCTGTCCAAATATTTGTTCCACTTCACGGTAAAACTCCTGCTACGCATGCGCGGCTCTTGGCGTTCAAAATGAAATTTTAATTGCGATTAAGAGATGAGAAAAGCATCATTCAAAATGCAGAAGGGGCCTCGTCGATGTGCAAAGTCGTTCAAATGCAGAAGTCGTGGCCTCATCATCATTTCAATTATTAACCTGGAAGATTTGGCGCATCCTAATGAGTTGGCGAGTCATGCCTTTCAAATCACGTCAAACCGTGATTATTCCCTTTGAACGGAAATTCCAATTGTTAATTGAACTCACTGTGACGGGCCCCTCCACATTCATCAATTCAGCAAACCGGAATGGAGTGTTATGGATGGATTTTTACTCCCTTGTGATGACTCCTTGTGATAAAATTTCAATATGCATTTAAATAACTCAATTGAATAAGTAGCAATGCTTTTATGGAAATGCAGCATATTTCCAAAAGCGTTGTCAGTCTACCTTTTTTCTAGTGACAGCAATTGAAACGGCTTGTAAGATAGCAGCTTTGACTGTTGACGATGTACTCTGGTTAAATTTAATATGCGTTTAAATAATTCAGTTGGACAAATAACAATATATATATTTTTAAAATACAAGATCTGTATGCACTGTACAAAATTCTAGCAATAGCATCTGAAATGGCATAATGGGTAGTGCGTTGGATAGTGTATAGAGTGTTGATTTAAACAATGCTGCCAGAAGTACCTGTGCTGATACTTGGTACGATTTGCTAAGAAGTCTATCAGTTGCGCTGGACAAAGAAGAGAGTACGAATACACATATTACCTTTCTTGAAAGCACTGTAAGAGCAAATGTAATGCAAAGACGCCTCGTGGTTTACCTTCTAAAATGCTGAATCTGCTAAATAATTATTAATTCAATGATGAATGACCTCAATTTAAAGTCCCAGGCAGTTGAAAACAACTAAACTTTCACCTATTCTTAAGTCAACACAATTTTAGTATGTTAAAAGAGTGATGTGGGGTCTGACAGCCGATTGACCAGCGCTCTGACTTTCACGCGTTGGGGGTTCGAGTCCCCGGCGGGGCATGGATATTTGTAGTGGTTCGTAATCCACTTTTTAAACAGTAGGTCACGGTCTAATAGGACTGTTGGGTGTAGGGCTGACAGCTTTATCCCGTAAAACAAGGGGTAAAAAAAACATCTTCTGTCTCGAAATCTGCCAGTACTCAGATGACCTTGGGGCTGTTGCGCCCATGACAAAAAGAAAAGGATAATATTTCTTTTAAGTTGAATTTTCGCGTTGAGGAAAAAAATATCTAAAAACTCCATCAAGTGTTTTAAGAACTAGAAATAAAAATAAATTTAGCTGCCAATATTTGAATATGATTCGAATTAATCAATGAAAATATGCATATAATAATAAGATACTACTTATTTTGAAGGTATTCACAATTACTTTCGAAATAAATAAGTTTTTTTATCGATATTCTTAGTATCCATGCACCCTCCCCATCTCCGTACACATCAAAAATTATTTGGATCGAATAAATTCGCTTCGTTCAATGAAATTTACTAAGAATTTGTATTTATTACACCAATTTCATAAACATCGAACCTTTCCACACAACTTAGTTCGAGGCAGGATGATCCTTCAATTTTAATGGCGTTCATGTCCAAAAGCATTTTCCGCCCAAATAGCTCAATGGACTCATTAACTGAAGCGGTCTTCCTTCCGTCGCTCACCGAATCAGCGTCGAAGCTTCACGGTTGGTTAGCGAAATTTAAATAAAATTGATTAATGATTTCAATAACGACATCAGATGCTTTTTTTTCCGAAAGTTTCAACTCGCCAGGATAGCGTCGATTCAAAGCACTTCCGGACGAAACTTTTTAATAAAAGAAGCTGTGTCCGTAGTTTTGATACTACTTTGCGTTTTGTTTTCGTGAAAATGCATCAAGTAAGTTTCATATTTTCTGTAATTCATTATTAGGATGTCGAAAATGGTTCGTACTTTTTTAATGGTTTCCTGAAGGATGCTCAGAAAATTGAGCTCCTTCAATACATTTGTTGATGTGGGATCAAATTGAGCACCTGTAAACTATTTTAATGTAAATAACGATAGATGGCGCTACGAGAACAGAAAATGTAATAGAGTGTGGCCCTGCTACGGGACTCCTAAGTGAAAACAAAGATGAAGGTAAGCAACGAAGGTAGGTGATGGCGAGTGATGACTCAAATCGTATGGAAACATTTATTAAAAATATATATTCTATTTAAATCAACTAAGAGTCGTTTCATGTAATGCAAAGGAAAGAAAAGACGACAACATAAATTATTTAAAATGATAATTGCAAAAAAAAGTTTTTTTTTACTGAAACCATTGAACGACTACGGACACTATCATTCATTCATCTATGCACCCTAATACTTTCATACCCATCTACTCTACTCATAGATGGAGGGAAAGGTGTAAAAGCTTCTGTTGTGATGGAGCACCCGTAAGGTAGAAGCCTGAATTGGTTCCCGATACCGGAAAAACCCGGAAAACTTTCACCAATTAGCCTGATTGACCGAGGCAAGGTGCTGAACCTCCCAAAACGCCATCATCAAACACCAAATAGGAGGAGTGATGTTTGAAATAGTGTCTACAACATTGCTGCCAGCGGATTGAATCTCAGTCATCATGCTCGCCAGCGGGGCACGCGTTACCACTGAGCCACATGGGGCGGACGAGATATTTCATATCTCAGAGTAATTGTTGCAATAACATACGTAAAATATGGACAAATATATAAATGAAAAACTCATAAACGATACAAAAACTGCATTCACAACAATCATGCAGGATTCATGATGAAATTCTATAAATTAGCGTCACCAAAAACATATGGGAAATAAATAGATTTCCCAGCTGAACAAAAAGGAGGCAAATCGAACTAGAAGATCGAATGAATGCCGTAGACGAGAGCTTAACTAGTAAGAAACTGTGACTCAGTGGCAATTTTTGTGCAATCCTAAATTAAATTTTAGCTCAGTGCCACAGGTTTCGCAATGAATCGTCGGTGCAATGAATGTTTGCAGTGGTTCGCAATCCACTTTAAACAGTAAGTCCAGGTTTAATAGGACTGTAGAGAGTTGGGCGTAAAGCTCGTAATTCTACCTCGTAAGAAGAAAAACATTTACTGCTTTGAATTTGCCAGTAGGCAGACTGCCATAATCCAACATGGACAGTGCCTGAGAGTTATTTAGAATTGAATTGAATTTAATTGATGTATGCGAATACATGAAACAACAGATAATCACGATATCTGTTGCTTTGTGTATTTGCAGGGTTATTGAACATTAACATATTTTTTGTTGCTGTAGAACTTGGCTGATGTTCTTGCAAAGTCCTATCATCTTTCTTCGCGATTTAAGAAGTCCGACTTGCAATTCCCAACACTCATAATCATGGTTTTTCAATATTTATTTCAAAAGAGTGTTTAAGCAGTGAAATTCGCTCCTGGATTTATATTTTTTTCAATCACCTAAGTACGGGGTGCATTACAAAATATATTTATTTTATAATGGCCAAAGTAGTGAAAAACCAATATAATAAAAAATATATTATTTGTGCAACCATATATTCAAAATTACATCCAATATGGAAAAGAAATAAGAAAACTCACAGCTGCTTTCGAAAGCCGATTCAGTAATTTATAGTTAGAGAAATACAACAAAACTTTTGAAATGCATTCATCTCCCTTTCATGTCGAAATCGAGTCGGCCCCAGAATATATCGAAATTTAACTGGTTTACTTGCAATGGAATATTGAATTAAAACACATTTTTGAATCATCAGAATCAAAAATGGATTTTTGCAACACACGTCACAAAAGAGAAATTTTCCAATTTGAGAAATCTGTCACAAAAAGTTGCTAGCGCTTTTGCTTCAACTCGCATCTGCGAATCATTTTTCGAAAATGAAATTGACCGAACACAATACATGCTCCAACATAAGGGAGGTTAACCTACAACACCCATTACGATGTGCCTAGAAGCAAATTGAAATTGATTTGCAAAAGCTAAGTGACAGAGTGGAGAAACACATACGGCACTATAAAATAAATATATTTTAATGATTTCATTTTTTTTTTTATTTCATTTATATTTAGATATTTTTATATTTCTTTACAATGTGCTTAATATCATTATTATATTATCTATGTTTACATGTAAAAATAATAGTAAAGATAAAAATAATAACTCTTTACGTTTCAATTTTTCACTCCAAAAAGAGGTATATATTGGATCTCAATCTAATAGGGGGATAGATAATATTCTATGCGGCTCACGGAGTTATGATGCATTTCAAAGAGGCCGGCAAGACCATTTGGATTGATCACCCCTGGTCTCAGTGGAAAACTGCCTGAATTTAAACAAAAAAATTCCAGAAACTAATCAATTCATTGATACAGCTTATGAAATCATCTATCTACCTACTATTAAAAACCCTGTTTTGCTTTTTCCATTCCTCGAGATCATCATTAACATGAAATGTGTTTTCTCTACATTCATGTATTATTGTATCGTCTGGTATTAATGTACCATCAGCAATTCCCTCAATTAAAGTTTATGCAGAGACTCCCGAGTAATCCTTTCTCTGCTGTTGTGCTCCTAATCAACATGTCGGGCTTCCTGGATTTCGATGCGACACACAGTATCGCTCGTGCTGCTTATTATAAACGCTATTGTCCTGTGTCCTCTCCACCATCGCAACCTGTTAATGATCCTGTGAGGATACACTCGAAAAGGTTTATTTCCCCCGCCTACTTTCGTGATTTTTAAACAGCCCTTCAGAAACAATGCGACTGCATTTATTACTTCATTAGCATTATCTTCGCAGCAGGATAATGGAAGAACAAAACATCGAGCAGGTCCAATTAGAGCTGCATTTTAATGTGTGATATTGTTTTATAGATAGGCTAACTCATTAAGAACATAATACAAAAAATTGACCGATTTTTAAGTTATTTTTATTCTAAGTGGTAGAGATACTTACTACTGTGCCCAAAAGTAAGACCCATTATTTTTTTTTTCCAAAAAACTTTTATTTATACTTCCAAATTTATTTCATCGCCTTCAAAGTAATCCCTCCAGACACTACGTGCTTATGCCAACTTTTTTTCCCATTCTCAATGCATGACAAAAACTGGTCGGCAGGGATAGCTTTTCGAAGCACGCTGGCGATTCACGTTGAATCTCTTCAATCAACTCCAAACGGTGTCACCGGGATGGTATTTCGAGTTTAGGAAACAGCCAGAAGTCGCACGGTGTGAACACGATGGTTATGGAACGATATGGGTTTCATTTTTGTGAAACAGTCAAGAAGAATCAATGCAGTGTGAGCTGTTTTCAGTGTTTTCGGTACTCATCGAGGTAAGGCCCAAAATGGAATGAACTGATCCTTTTGAAATTCCAACATCATCCGCAAGGTCTCTCCTTGTAGATCGACGGTTTGCAAGCACCCAATCTTTAATTTTTGGACGTGAGCTTCGTTGGTTGAGGTGGAGTGTCGACCAGAGAGCTCTCCGTCTTCAACGCGTTCTCAACTTGCTTTGAACTGTTTATACCACTTCTAAACATTTCTTCCAGATATAGTATACTTACCGAATGCCTTCTACAAACATTCTATATGTTTCCGCAAACAAAATTGAATGCAAGTTCTTTTTGCTCAATGAATTCAAAAATCGCCGGAATCACTTTTTACCGTCTGAAAAAGCAAGCGTAACTCAAACATTAATGAATATTTTGACGTCGAATTTCACACAGCAACCTAAAAAAAAAAAATTGAAATTCTATAATCTCCGGGAATTTTAAATTGAAAATTGTTTTTACTTTTGTAAGCACAGTAGTATAAATAAAATAGTAATGTTTTCAAGACAGTCATCCGACTTTAAGCCATAGATATGAATCACTGAATGCGAAATACATAAATTAGAATAATTTTTCACCGGCCTAAACTTAAACTATTATTAACTAATCGGATTAACTAAATCGGCCACGTTTACGTAACACATCATCCATTATTAAATAGAAAACATAATTTGTTTTTTGGTGAAAAATGAAGTTTTTAGAAAAGAAACTGTTAATTAAGCGCATGACAGTTGCAGCTGGTAACGAAAAGTGAATTCTCTCCGAAACAAGAGAAAAGGCATTCTTCACATTTCAGCAAAAAAAAGTAAAGCGTTAAAAAACCAAATTGGGGAACTTGAGAATTTTGCATTTAAAAGAAAATTGCTTTTGTTCTCTGCGAGCTACTGAGTCATGTAGAGATGCAAAATGCAGATAATGACATCTTTATTTTTTTTTTTTTTTTGTAAATATCGTGCTCAATTTTATTCGTGTTGAAAAGTAAAATGTGTGTAATTAAATGGAATCTGTGGGTCAGTCATAACAGATATAACCGTTCCATTTTTTCCCTCCCTGCTAATTAGTTGTGCTCGTTGGCGAGTAGCATTGGCTTAGAAAATATTTTCTTTACATTTTTAAATATTTTACTTATTAACATTGATTTGGTGCATAATAATCTGGCATTTCTTCGATGTACCATATTTTTAATACAAATTTTCAATATTTTATAAATTTATGAATGAAAATGTCCTTCTACTTTTTAGGTTATTAAAATGCGTGTCGATAATCGTATTCGTATTCGTCATATTATGCTGTATCACTTTGAGAAAGATTGAAAGCAGCCCAGTCATTTCGCGATCTCAACGAACTTTTCTGTGAGGGCACAATTGGCTCAAGTCGAAGCAGGGAATGGTTTGCCCGTTTCAAATCTGGCGACACTAGCTTGGAAGATGAGCCAGGGGAAGAGGTCGACCCTCGGATTTCGACGACCAGGCACTTTTTGGCAGCCGTGGAAGGGGACGACGATAACTTAATTGCTGGTCGCCAACTATAATGTGAACTATTCAACCATCGTTCGGCATCTCAAAAAGTTTGAAAAGGTATGGAAATAGGCTGGATGGACCCCCCGAACTCAGCGACAACAATAAAGCCCAACGTGTCCGAATTTTCACCGATTTATCTTCAACGAAACGAGCGGAGTCCATTTCTGAAGGATCTTGTCACTGGGGTTTAAGAAATCAACTTAAACGCGATTTGTTATTGGTGGAACCCAATCCAAATATGAGTATAAGTACGATTGTCGACACGCATTTTTATAATGCGAAACTAGAAGGATATTTTCATTCATAAATTTATAAAATATTGAAAATTTGTATTAAAAATATTGCACATCAAAGAAACGTCTGATAATTATGCACAAACCTAATAGTATGTCAATGCTTCGTGTTTCATAACTTGAATCCGTATCTCCAGATTTAAACCTTGGCCATTTTGCTGTGTACGTAACCATCGGGCTGTCCTCTGGTGTCCTCTGATGTAATTCCTCTGCACCAGTAATCGTTGACTGCGAAGAATATACGGAAATTAAGCGTCTTTTTTAGAGCTTGTAAGTAAAACAAGTAATTTAAACAAAAAATTTAAATCAAGTCTAATTTTTTTCACTCTATTGCAGATAGAGCTTTATAAATAAAGAACTAACTGCAATAGAGTGAAAATTTGATATATTTTCTTTACATCTGTAGCCTTCTATTATTAGATACAAGCAACTTAAATCTAAAAGAACTAAAATTAATGAATTACATTTAATGAATGAATTAATATTTTCTTAACGTCAGTGTCATCCACTACAAGTTAAGAAAAAATGTATTGGAACTTGAGTGGATGAATAAAAAGTGTTTTATGAACGATTGGAAATTTGAACAAGATATATATAGGGAGAGTGTGAACTAATGGTAATCGTCAACTATGAAGAATATGCAGAAAATGCGTATCTTTTTTTATAGCTTATTAAAAGAAAAGGGGGAAAAACCAAACATTATCGGATAAAAAAAAGGATTAACGGATTTTTCTTCCTCCTCGTATAAAGTCCCGATGCACTTGAAGTGAGGCAGACGCGATTGAATCTTTCGATAGATTTCATCTGTAAGCGGTGCGCGCGGAGCACTAAACGATATTTTATTCAAATGCGCCATTTTCGTGAGTGCTTCCTGCTGCCTTGACGCATCGAACATACTTTTCCCAAAGATTCTCCTTTTTTTTTTTTTTTTTATTTATTTGTGTTTTTGCATCGACCGATTCGATGCATCTCCTAAACATCCACTAAGCAAACACATTTATCTAGATTCCGCATTTTTTTCTTTAATTTTTCTTTTTCTTTTTTTTTTAAAGCCAAAAAAAAAAATTTTTCTATTCTTTAATTTTTTTTTATATTACTTGTTCTTGGTATGATAGATACGAAATATTCAATACATAAACGTATTCTTTTCTCTTAGTTTCTTTTCGTTTTTCATTCTTAAGGAGTTTCATATTCATGTAAAAGAACTTTTTTTTTTTTCAATGCGACATTTTTTTTTTTCAAATATTATAGGAAGTGAAAGTAAATTCCGTTGACAGTCATGAACAAAAAAAAAAAATTAAAGAAAGAGACATAAATTTTTGTTTTTGAGACTCGAAGTCAGAAAAATCGTTTCTTAACTCTTTTCTGGAAAAGAATGTTTGCTGTCATTTTATAGAACTATTTTTTGCGTCCCATTTTTTTCCCCTCCTCTATCGTTCCATTCCCATTAAAGTTGTAAAACCTTGTTCTAAAAGTTTTATATGGAACAATCAAAATCAAAAACAGGAAAAATACAAATTTGCTTCCTGACATCAATTCACTAAACACACTAGATTTTGACTTTATTTGTGTATGTGCAATATGATTCTCATATTTTCAATATAAGAATACTTTTATTATCCAATACTGGGGTATTTTTTACTAATAAATAAGTATTATTTTCAGTAAAATAATTATTAAATAAAAATAGAATAATATTTTCAAATAAATCAATACTTAATTGAATTATTAGTTATTATTGAAATTGAATTGAATCTACGAATAAAAAAATCATTCTGAAAATAACCTATCACCGTTTTTCTTGATGCAATAGTTTGGCTTTCGGACCTGAATGGCCAAGTGTCTGGCTCTCGGTAATACAGGCTTCAGGTTCGAGTACCGGTTGTGCCATGCATGTTTGTAATGGTACGGAATCCACTTTAAACCGTACCTCTCAGTCTAACATGATCGTAGAGCGTTGCCGAGGTACTGTTACTCCGCATCTGTAGCTTATTTTCAAGCTACACGCACCTCCTGAGTAGCGCTAAGTGAATAACGTTCGTGCAGCGCTTGGGCATCCAAGAAAACAGTCTAAGTGTTTACCAGCTGCATTAGAAAAAGTTAGCAACAAATCATTTATAAACAAGATAGTAATGATTTTAAGGCAGTTATCTGACTTTAAACCATAGCTGTGAATCACTGAAATCGAAATGCCAAAAGTAAATGCATAAATTAGAATAATTTTTCACCAACTAAATCGGCCAAGTTTACGTAACACATGATCCAATATTAAATAGAAAACATATTGTGTTTTTTTATCAAATACAAAATGTGTGTTGTTTTTTTTTTTTAAACTGACGTATTTAAGAATAGAAACTGTTAATTAGGCGCATGACAGTTGCAGTCGGCAACGGAAAATGAATTCTCTCCGAAACAACAGAAAAGGCATTATTCACATTTTCGAAAAAAAAAAAAAAAAAAAATTAAAGTGTTAAAAATTAAAATGGAGGAAAATCAGAATTTTGCATTTAAAAGAAAATTGCTTTTGTTCTCCATTTTTAAGAAATTTTTGAATGGATAGTAATTTTATTATGTGTTAATTAAAAACAGCAACAATACAGTATTGCAAAAATGTATAAAAATGAAACTAAAAGTAGTTTTAATAATTTCGGGAGAAACTTTCCGAAGAAAGGAAAATAAATTCTATGCAAATTGATAGAAGAATTATAATGAATTGAAGATGGTAAAAATCTTTTTTCTTGGGTTTTTTTTTTCTTCTTATATGCCGTTTTTGTTTGTGATTCGTTTTATGTTACATTTTTTTCTTTTATAACTTACTGAAGAATCTTAATTCAAAGGTTTTTAAGAAAAATGTACATTTTTTTTTTTTAATCTCTTGCAAAATTGGCATTTTCTATTTATAAAAAAGATGAATCATTTCTTCGACTGATTTTGACTTTGTTAAAATGAAAAGAAATTGTTTGAATATAATCAATGAATTAGAATGAAAAAGAAAATTGATTGAATATAATCAAACCTTCAAAAATGAATGCAAAACAGTTTGTATACAAAATTGTTTTCCTCAAAATAAGAAAGATTTTTAATGAAACGAAATATTATAAAGCGCATAATCTTAACACTATATTATTCGGATAAGCAATGTTATTTATTATGCTATTAGTTCAAAAAATTAAAAGATGGATTTTTTCAACTCGAAGGAGATTATTAAGAACTAAATCAATAAACAAAATGTAAAAAGCAATATTTGTCTTTTATTTTTCGTAGCTGGTAGAATTACGAACTTGCTGTTAAAACAACTAATATGAAAAAAAAAATTTTAAAGTCAATTCCTATTTTTTTCACTATAAAGTTGGCATTTTCCTTTTACATCTGGTGCCATCTATTGGTAGATACATAAATTAATTAATTAAATTTAATGAATGAATTAATATTTAAAAAAACTGTATTAACATCAAGCGTCATCCACTGCAAGTTTAAAAAAATGTATTTGAACTTGAGTGGAGGAATAAAAGTATTTTGTGAACGATTGAAAATTGGAACAAGATACAGGAAAAGAGTATGAAAAGGAATTGAATAATCGCTTGTATCAGTAATCGTTAACTATGAAGAATATGCTGATAATGCGCATCTTTTTTAAAGCTTATTAAAAAAATAACAAAGGGAAAAAAAAAACTAAACATTCTCGGATAAAAAAAAAGCATTTTTTCCTTCTCGTATAAAAGTCCCGATGCACTTGAAGTGAGGCAGACGCGATTGAATCTTTCGATAGATTTCATCTGTAAGCGGCGCGCGCGAGCATTAAACGATATTTTATTCAAATGCGCCATTTTCGTGTGCGCTTCCTGCTGCCTTGACGCATAGAACATACTTTTCCCAAAGATTCTCCTTTTTTTTTTTTTTTTTTTTTTTATTTATTTGTGTTTTTGCATCGACCGAATCGATGCATCTGCGCTAAACATCCACTAAGCAAACACATTTATCTAGATTCCGCATTTTTTTCTTTAATTTTCTTTTCTTTTTAAAGCCAAAAACATATTTTTCTATTCTTTACTTTTTTTTTTTTTATATTACTTGTTCTTGGTATGATAGGTGCGAAATATTCAATACATAAACGAATACTTTTCTCTTAGTTTCTTTTCATTCTTCGTTTTTTCATTCTTCAGGAGTTTCATATTCATGAAAAAGAACTTTTTTCCCAATGAGTCATTCATTTTTTTTTTTTTTTTTTTTTTTTTGAAGTCAGAAAAATCGTTTCTTAATTTTTCTGGAAAACAATGTGTTCTGTCATTTATTACAACTGTTTTCTGTGTCTCCCTTTTCCTCCTTATATCGTTCGATTCCCATTAAAGTTGTAAAACCATGTTCTAAAATGTTTATATGGAACAATCAAAATCGAAAACAGGAAAAATACAAATTTGTTTTCTGACATCAATTCACTAAACACTTTAGATTTTCACTTTATTTTTGTTTATGTAATATGATTCTCATATATTCAATAAAAGAATCCTTTTTATTATTCAATACTGGGGTATTTTTTTTACTAATAAATAAGTATTATCTTTAGTAAAATAATTATTAAATAAAAATATAATAATATTTTCAAATAAATCAATACTTAATTGAATTATTAATTATTATTGAAATTGAATTGAATCTACGAATTAAAAAATCATTCTGAAAATATCTTATCACCGTTTTTTTTTTATCCAATAGTTTGGGTTTTGGGACCTGAATGGCCTAGTGTTCGATTGTGTTCGACCGGCACATACGGTTTAACGTGGATTCCAAACCTCTACAAACATCCATGCCACCGCCGGGACTCGAATCTGAAACCTATAGTACCGAGCATTGCCAATCTGCCATTCAGTTCTCATATTAATGTTTTCAAGACGGCCATCTGACTTTAAACCATAGCTATGAATTACTAAAATTGAAATGCAAAAAGCAAATTACATAAATTAGAATAACTTTTCAACAACTCAATCGCCAAGTTTACGTAACGCATCATCCAGTATTAAAAATAGAAAACATATTGTGTGTTTATATATCAAACACATAATTTCTTTTTTTGGTGAAAAACTAAATGATTTGAGAAAAGAAACTTTAATTAAGCTCACGACAGTTGCAGATGGCAAACGAAAAGTGAATTCTCTCTCGAAAGAACAGAAAAGGCATTATTCACATGTTCAAAAAAAAAAAAAAAAAAAAAAAAAAAAAAAAAGTAGAGCTTAGAAAGGAAAATGGAGGAACATCGGATTTTTTTGGAATTTAAAAAAATTACTTTTGTTCTCTGTTTTCTAAGTATTTTTTTAATGGATAGTAATTTTATTATGTGTTAATTAAAAACAGCAACAATACAGTATTGCAAAAATGCATAACATGGAACTAAAAGTAGTTTTAATAATTTCGGGAGAAACTTTCCGAAGAAAGGACAAAAAATTCTATGCAAATTGATAGAAGAATTATAATGAATTGAAGACGGTAAAAATCTTATTTCTTATTTTTCGTATTATATGTGGTTTTTGTTTGTGATTCGTTTTATAATACATTTTTTTTCTTTTGTAACTCACTGAAGAATCTTTAAAGGATTTTTAAGGAAATTTACAGTTTTTTTTTTTTTTTTTTTAATCTCTTGCAAAATTTACATTTCTATTGAGTCCAAAAACTGCATTTTCTGTTGGCAGAAAAAGATGAATCCTTTCTTTGGCTGATTTTGACTTTGTTAAAAAGAAAAGAAATTGATTGAATATAATCAATGAATTAGAATGAAAAATTGATTGAATATAATCAATCAGAATTAGAATAAAAAAATTGATTAAATATAATCAATGAATTAGACTAAAAAAATTGTTTGAATATAATCAATGAATTAGAATGAAAAGAAATTGTTTGAATATAATCATTGAATTAGAATGAAAAGAAATTGATTGAATATAATCAATGAATTAGAATGAAAAGAAATTGATTGAGCATAATCAATGAAAAGAAATTGAGTGAAAATAATTAATGAATTAGAATGAAAAGAAATTGTTTGAATATAATCAATGAATTAGAATGAAAAGAAATTGTTTGAAAATAATCAATGAATTAGAATGAATGAAAGAAATTGAATATAATCAATGAATTAGAATGAAAAATAATCAATGAATTAGAATGAAAAGAAATTATTTGAAATATAATCAATGAATTAGAATGAAAAGAAATTGAGTGAAAATAATCAATGAATTAGAATGAAAAGAAATTGATTGAATATAATCAATGAATTAGAATGAAAAGAAATTGATTGAATATAATCAATGAGTTAGAATGAAAAGAAATTGATTGAATATAATCAATGAATTAGAATGAAAAGAAATTGATTGAACATAATCAATGAAAGAAATTAGTGAAAATAAGAATTAGAATGAAAAGAAATTGAGTGAAAAAAAGATTGATTGAATATAATCAATTGTTTGAATTCAAGAATTGAAATTGATTGATAATTGATTGAACATAATCAATGAATTGAATTAGAATGAAAAGAAATTGATTGAATATAATCAATGAATTAGAATGA